>JABASP010001770.1:0-25685 GCA_019776565.1 Sminthurinus signatus | reverse complement strand
TCCTATGTTAAACCCCATGTTAACTTTGGGTCACGTGAGCGACCTCTAAAACTAATTTTAATGAGCTGATTTTTTTTAGAGGTTAGTTTCTACACCAAAAGGAACAACATGACGGGTTCCTGGCTCAAAATTTCTCAAAAGTGGTTTTTTTAAGGCTCTCTAATGTAGATTGTAGATAGTAGATACACAGATATGCAAAATAGGGATATGGATACAGAAAAGAGTTTTACTCTGTGTCTATAGTATCTTTAACTAATATCAATATCAACGGAGTCAGGGAGTCGCGCTTCTTCTTCTTTATTTTTTTTTACAAAATACTGTGAATACTGTGAATCCTGAGATATAGATACTTTTAGATACTTTTGTGCATACAAATAGCGCTATAGTACACAGAAGAAGATATAAGATATAAGAAGATATAAGAAGATGGAAGAGGGAAGAAGAGGAAAGGGAGATAAATGGCATGGGATGACATTCATGTCCTACGCAGAGATAACTAACTCTGTGTTAAGATATTTCGCCACCGTATAGAATTAGATTAAAGCACAAAGCCATCCACACCGTAATACTTACAACTCACAAGTTACAAGTTACAAGAACTTGGAAACACAAAATGCAAAATGTAAAATACACATGTAAAATATGCACTAATATTGAACAGAAAATGCTGAATACTGAACAATTTTGAGTAAGATTCCTCCTTATTTTATTTTTTTCTTCACTTACTTTATACTCGATGATATCTTGAGGTTTAGGGATTTCCTCATTCTCGGAGCTGTACACCAAATTCCTAATCGCGCCTCTGAATCTTGGTTCAAATGCCACAGAGGGAAGTGAGAGGGAGCCGAGTCGATTGTTATACCAGCCGGGAAGGCCTCCAATGTAGATTGGTGTATTCGTCGATAGCTTTCCAAAGGTCAAATCTCTTTTAGACAGTCGGAACTGAGTGACAAACCCATCCACAGTCAGACCTGTAACATTTTATTATAAAGATATTCATGTTTTTACTATAGATGGATTATATAAAAGAAAGATAGAGAAATAAAGAAAGAAAAGAGAGAGCTTTAAATTTTACTATTCTATAGAATACTTTTTTCTTTTTTCTATAATTCTAATAATTATAATAACTCACTTGTTTCGGCCCCACTCCTCCGAATCTCAGCCCGATGCCACAATCCGTCATTCAAATGTCGACCCACGGTCATCATTTGAGTCCCATCACCCAGATTGTAGCGGAGCCGGAGTGCCCCCTCAACGAGTTTCAATTCGAAAAAGTCATCATTCCCGCCGTCATCCGTGTAGAGGATGAGCCCTTCGGGCTGGCTGGTGCGGAACTCCAGGAGGAGCGTACTATTGAGTCCCACATTCCATCTCCTAAATTTTGCATAGGAGCTGTCACTTCCTTCCAGGACGAAGGCATGGGAACTGCTACACTCAAAGTAACTGAGGGACACGAGGAGAGTGGTGAAAATAAATAAAATTTGTCCAGTGTTCGTGCCAGGCATAGCTGAGCTGAGTTGAGCCGAGCTGCTCAACGAGTCAGCAGTCCTGTAGTCCTGTAGTTCTAGTTGTCTTTGTCTTGAGTCTACTATTCTAATGGAGAAGTAATGTGGATAGTATGAGAAATGTCAGGAATAATACGAGTTAGCATAGGAATACGATTTGGACTGGTGGCTTCAATTTCAAACTTGATTTCGATTTCCTTTTCACTTTCGATCCAACTTGTTCCAGACAAAGACAATGAAGAACAAGGAGACAAGTTAACTTTATTTTCGTATTCCAATTCCGATTCACATTCACGTTCACGTTCACATTTACATTGACGTTGATGTTGACGTTCAAATTGGCCCGAGTCGATAATATTATTAGTAGTATTATTATTATTATTCGAGGTCAATTCAAAACTCTGCATGTTTGGTTTGCAACGGAACACATGCACCTAAACACATGACATAAATATCGATGAAGGAAACAGGAGAAAGAGAAAGAAATATTATTATTATTATTGATATTTGGATTAAAGGTCTTATTCCCAAATTCCCAATTTTTTTTCTCTCCTTATTTATAGACACAGCAAATGCATTATTATTATTATTATTATTACTATATTTGCACAGAGGAACAAGAGTTATTTTATTTCTTATTTCGACTTTTACTTGTAGTTGCACTATTAGTATTATTATTTCTACTACTTTTTCTTCTAGTATTCTTTATAATCAAGATAACAACTTTTTGCCGATTCACTGGCACTGGCACTGGCCAACTTGCACTGGTACTGGTTTTGGTTTTGGTTCTGGCAACTTGCTCACAATTTCACTAATACACCGTACACCGTACACCACAACTACAGCACTTGTGTCTCCTCTCTGTATTTTCTGTACTGTTCTGTTTGTACCACTAAAGAACAACTTTTCACGGACATTCACACACAAATTACACGCACAGGCACACAGACCAGAAAAAAAACGGGAAAACTTTTTACTTTTCACACTCCAATTCCAACTCTAGTACGTTGTACATTCAACATTGTATGTTTTTTTCTATTTTGTATCGTTTCCTTTCCTTTGGTTGGTTTCGTTTGGTTTGGTGTATTTCACTTACACTAATGCAGTTCCACAATCAATTTCTTGAATGTGTTTTGTATTTTATTGAATTGCTTCTCCTTTTTCTTTTTTTTCTTCTGTGTCACTGAATTTTATTATGGATTTTGTGCTCTCCAAAGAAATTTACTAAACTGTGGCGGCGGAGAATAAATAAATAATAATGAAAATATTATTTAAAAAATATCCTTGATTATAAAAAGAAAAAATCCCACTTGTCACTTTTCAATTTTCAAATTTTTAAAATGCTCTCGGTGCATTGAAAAAGGTATTTAATTTAGATTAAACGGACAATATTTTTTACTTTTTACTTTACTTTTCCACCTTTCACTTTCCTTTCATTTTCCCGGGAATTTTGTAGAATGTTTTCAAATTCACTGCAGGAAATACTTTTTCTTTTTCCTTGGTTTCCGTGTCCGTGTTTTCTTCCTATCTATTTAGTTTAGAACTTTAGTTTTCCTCCACAAAATAAAAAGAGTAGATTCTGGATATTCTGGATATTTATTTGAGATTGAAATTCAAGTTTGGTAAGAAGTGAATCCTTTCGGGTCGACACTTAAAACACGTGTGTGAAGAAATTAAGAGAGATTCAGTCATGTCAGTCATCGCTGGCACAACTCGGCGCTCTCTCGCTCTCCTTTTTGTAAACGACAACAACTTTCACAGTTTCGGTTGTTCGGTTCTTGGGTTGTACAATGTACAATGTACAAGTACAAGTTGAAGTCGGCGCAGCGGCGGAAAAGCAGCAAGAGCGAGAGCAGCACTAGAGCATAGAGCGTAGAGCATAGCATAATATAACAAAAGATATAGAATAGAGAGAGAATTCAATGTATAGTACAAAGAAGTGGAGAAAGAGCAAAAGCAAGAGCAAGAGCATATACTTTCATCTTTCATACATGTGTAAATTTGTGTGTATCGAGTTCCGTATGCATTGATGTGTGTCTGTGGACTGTGGATATACTGCATAGAGCATGGAGCATAGTGTGTGGTCCCCCTTCCCGCTTCCCGCCCCCTCTCGCCTTAAAAGTGTAGTAAGAGTAATAGTGGAGTTGTTGGAGTTGTTGGAGTAGTTGGAGTTGGACTTGGATACTGACTCAAGTAAAAGTAACAGAAGGGAAAGAAAAGGAAAGAAAGAAAGAAAGAGCGAGGAGCTAGAAAAGAAAAAGTAGAAGAAGTAAACTCTAGATTCTAGATTCTAGATTCTAGACTCTAGACTCTAGACTCTATACTCTTGATTCTACATTCTACATCTAACATCTAACATTCTTGTAAATGGAATAGGAATGAGGAAAAAATATATGAGAATATATGGGGGAAATTTCCTACACTTCTATGCGGCATACATGTATGTACACTGTACATTGTACATTGTAGATTGGGCATTGAACAGGGAAGAGAAAGGGAAAAGCTATGTACAATGTACAATGTACATATAAACATAGAGTAACATAGAGTATAGGGAAATGGGAACTGTCCTCCCCGCGAACCACTTGCAAATGGACTTTTCTCTTTTTGGGGTTCCTGGATAATACAGAGCGGAAGTCAGTCAAACCGATCGATTTGAAAATTCTCGCTTTTCTTCCTTCTTTCTCCACACACAGTACACATTGCACAGTGTACAATCTACAGTGTACAGTGTACAGTGTACGGTGAAGAGAGCCAAACTCTTTCTCTCTGCTCTTACGACTTTCGGTTTCGGCTCTATTCGGTTTCGGCAAGAGTGGCAGAGAAGGAGAGTGCCAGAGTTCCAGAGTACCTATGCGAATACACGACTGGAGTTGGAATTGGAGTTGGAGCTAAAGTTAAAGTTGGACTTGGTTTGGTTTGGTTTGGTTTCTGTTACTCTTTCCCTTTTCTTCTTGTGCTTTCTTCTTGTATTTGTATTTTCTCTCTGTTTCACTTTCTGTGCTTCTTTTGCGGGCTGATACTGATACTGATACTGGTTCCTGGCTGCCTGACTGCTATCAGTTCCGCTAACGACTTGTAACTCGGGAAAATGTTACACACACTCCTCACTTAAATCCACTTCCCAAATTCAATCTACATTGTTTCAAAGGATTTACAATAATAATCGCAAACCTTTCTCCCTTTTCTATTCTCTTTTCTCCTTTCTCCTTTCTCTTTCAGCTTCAGCTCAACTATCGAGTCTCAGTTCTCGATTCTCAATTCTCCTTCCTCATTCCCATGCTTATTTTTCTTTCCTCTTTTTTCCTCTTTCTTGACTTGACTCTCTGAAATATACAAACAAAATACAGTAGTTGTAGAAATAGAAATAGAACAAGAATCAGAATCGGAGGAATGGAAGAATCTATCTATCTATCTGTCCATCTTTTTCTATCTTTGGTTGGTTGATTTGATAGAAGGACTCGATCCTCGATGCTTCGATGTTTCTTCCTTTTCTTCCCTGTCAAATTTTGCGTGAAGGTATATTTCACCGGATGTGCATGAATGGTGGGATAAAAAGTTGAGAGATGGTGATGGTGTGCATTGTGCATGGGTATAAGTATAGATATAGCTGTGTTGCTGTTTATGCTGTAATGTAGATTTGATATTCTGGCTGCTGCTTCCTCCTACTGGGATTCCATTTCATTTCATTCCGTTCCATTCCATCCCATATGAAGTATAAAGCGACAATGATTTCTCTCCTCTATGTGCTCCTCTCTTTTTCTCTCTCTCTCTCGAGCGGATGTGTTTCGGTTTTCCTTCCTCTAAAAGATACTACATACAGCATGTACTTGTTCTGGGTTCCTCTTTCGTCTCCTATCTTCACTAGACTAGATACTACACACTACATACTTTTCTATTTATCTCTTATTGTGTCTCTTCTCTTTTTCTCTTTCTGTTTCTACCTCTGCACTCAAGTTGGACCAGTTTTACACACTAGAAATATTTCACGCCCTCATGTACAATCTACATTCTACAGGACAGAACACACTCAAATATCCATTGTGAGAGACACAACTCCTGATACTGATACGGACACAGATACAGATGCAAAAACTGTAAAGTACACATGTACAAAGAACAATGACAATGACAACTACAAACAGAAACAGGAATGGCAATGGCAACGGCACGAATGTTTATGTTTATGCCCACTGTTGGCACTCCAAACTCCAAACTCCACACACTTCAAACTACAATGTAGAATGTAGAATGTAAAATGTAGAATGTAACACTAGAACTACTTTGTACTTGGCATGTGTAATGTGTAACGTGTAATGTGTGATGTGCAGGCCTTGTATCATCCACAATCCACAATCCAGATCCATGTGAAGATGTTTCACATTACAAATTATAATACGACCATGAAATTGTCTAATCGAAATTCTTTACATCCAACATTCAGTTTCAAGCTCCACAATCCAATATATGATATCCCAGTTTCAAGGAGGAGTAAAAACACAAGTACTAGTGGAAAAAAACTAGAGGAAACCAAGGAAAAGGAGAATCACATTCACTCTTATCCAGATCCAGATCCAGATCCACATGGCACTTGAGACTTGAGATAAATATATGTACGTAGGAACGCTTGGATAAATAAATAAGGCAGAGATAGTGGGAACAATGAGCACTGTACAGTGTATTTTATGGATAGCTACATTGGATATGAATGCTGTATGCTGTGAGAATTGTGAATACAGATAAGTGCAGGAATTACATACACAGAAATAGAGAGAGATATGGACACGGAAATAGGTACGGAAAGGTAGTGGGGAAAAACTCATTTTTGCTGGGATTTTCACATTTTTCTATGGAGATTTATACTACCATCATCTTCATCTTTAGTTTCATCTTCAATCTTCAATCCTCAAATCCTTGAAGCATCCTCATTCACATACATGTAGACAGTAGACAGATTCATATAAAAAGAAGCTTCCTAAAAGCAAGAAGAAGCTAAAAACAGACAACAGACGGAAAAAGTACAGAAAAAGATCTTCTTTGTAAATTCAATTCGAAACCCAGTCTATTTTAAATTTCAATTCTCAAATCCAACACATACTCAATACTCAAGTAAGAAAGAAGATGAAAATTATCCTTTCAAAAATATATTCTTACTACCTGATTTGTCTGATATCTGATACAGTATTTACGATAGTATTTAATTTCATAAAACTATCCAAACGAGAAAATGAAAAGTTTCATACTTGACTAACTTTACGAGCTAGTAGACGTCAAAATCGCGAAAATCAAATTTTTTCCAAAAACCTTCAAAAACGTATTGCTAGGGACAAAAAAACTTCATTCTTAAAAGTTTTGGTCGAAAAAAATAATTCGGGGTGGGTGGGGCTAATTTTGAAATTTTTGGGTGAAATGGGGATATCAAAAACGGGGGTGAAGATTCTGAAGCCGCTTTTTATCCGATTTGAAAAATTCCAAAACAGGCGGCTTTTCTGGACAATTCTACACCGGAATATTTTCGTCCGTTTCGAAATTCGTTAAGGTACGCCCTCTACAGGTCGCCAAAGTTGATGTAATTTTGAAAATTTGAGCAGAATTCGAGCAAAATGTATAAAGTGCCACTGTGACGCCATTTTTCAGCAGATTGTGACGATCTTGGGCTCTTTCGCTTTGTCTTGACCTAAACTAAAAAGTAATTTCTCAAATTCGTCAATTTCGAAAAAGTGTGACCTCTAGAGGTCACTAAAGGACTCTTATACAAAATGACCTCTAGAGGTCACACTTTTTCGAAATTGACGAATTTGAGAAATTACTTTTTAGTTTAGGTCAAGACAAAGCGAAAGAGCCCAAGATCGTCAAAATCCGTTGAAAAATGGCTGTACAGTGGCACTTTATACATTTTGCTCGAATTCTGCTCAAATTTTCAAAATTACATCAACTTTGGCGACCTGTAAAGGGCGTATTTTAACGAATTTTGAAACGGACGAAAATATTCCGGTGTAGAATTGTCCAGAAAAGCCATCTGTTTTGGAATTTTTCAAATCGGATATAAAGCGGCTTCAGAATCTTGACCCCCGTTTTTGATATCCCCATTTCACCCAAAAATTTCAAAATCCGCCCCACCCACCCCAAATTAATTTTTTCGACCAAAACTTTTAAGAATGATGTTTTTTCATCCCTAACAATAGGTTTTTGAAGGTTTTTGGAAAAAATTCGATTTTCGCGATTTTGACGTCTACTAGCTCGTAAAGTTAGTCACTTACTAATTTATCAAGTACCTAGAATGTAGAAAGATAAAGTGGATAATTATAGTATTATGGTGAAAATACGCAGAACCGTTTCCGGTATCATCAGAGCCAGTAGTTGGATGTGGATGTAGAGAAAAAGAAGGTAAATGCATAATGCATGTGGAATGTGGAATGTTAAATTTCCACGGCAGAAAGTTGGAGTGAATGAAAGAAAGAATGAATGAGTGAATGGAAGGATGACTGCATGAGCGACTACATCCATGGATGTTGAATTCAAATATGACATGGAATGCTAGACCATAGAGTGTAGACTGTAGATGAAGAACCAAGAACCAAGACGTAGTCAATTCTCAAGTATCAAGTATGTGCTTATGTAACTATTGCTTCCTTCCTCCTTCCTTTTTCCGTGTTCCGTGTTCCATTTTCACTTGTATTGTAGAATATCTGTAGAGTAGAGTAGATGTGAAGCAGGTCGAAATTCGGATGTAGGATGAAGGATGAAATACGAAATGGAATATGCATACAGTACAATCTACAATGTAATAGAATACTGAATAGCATAAAGAAGAAAAAGAAGAAGAGAGCTGAATTCTGGATGCTGGATGCTGGAAGCTGGAAATTCAGTGTTCAGTGTTCTTACTCAAGGTTGAGCTTGGAGCTTGGAGTTTCCAGTTTTCATAGTCCCGTCAGTATGAGACCCGTCAGAATTAGATATTCAAAATTCAAAGGAGCGGAATATATGAAACGGAGCATGGTTAATTATTTAAAAGATTTGTGAGAGACGGCGGAGGAGGAGGAGGAGAATGAAGAGGAGTAGAAGGTAGAACATGAGGAGGAGGAGGAGGAGGAGGAGGAGGAGGTCTGTGGTGGGCGAGGTTGGTTCCGAATTCAGAATTCAGTATGATGGTGAATCCTCAATGAGCAATCTTGAATATATTATTATCATGTATGCACAATCCACAATCCACAGTCCACAGTCCACACATGCTTCATACTTTATACTAAATATCCCTACATGTAAAAGTCCGTACTCCGTTGTCCATAGTCTGTGCTTGTGTTTGTACTCGTATTTCATACCTCGATGTAGATTGTAGATTCTCAATTTATACACCCAGAGATTTGTAAATTGTAGATGGTTCCAGTTTAAAATGTAGAGTTAAGTATTCAAGTATTTTGAACACACAGCCTCTCGTTTTTCATAATTCTATGCTTTATTTCACAGCAAAGTTCCTGTCATGTGTGTACAGTGTACAGTGTACTTTGTACATGTAAAATTTAAGTTTGAGTTTTATCCTCTATTCTTTACTCTCTGTGACCCGAGCTTCTACTTTCAATGTAAAGTATGGAGTCTGGAGTCTGGAGTAGATGTGGATGTGGATGTTTACTATCCTCTTAAGTCCGTGAGCGCGTCACCCATCATTTTATATCCAGCTTACTTTTTAGTTGCTCTTCAATTCTCAATGACTTTTGGTTTTCGGTTTTGCTCTGAGTCTGAGTCTGAGACTTGAAGCTGTGGATTTGGATTCCGCTTCGGATTTGAACTCAAACTTGTTTTTGGAGTTAAAGTTAAAGTCAGCTGGGTGTCTGGATTCTGGATGCTGGTTGCTGAATTCAGTTGAGATTGGGAGTTTTCGATCTGAATCTGAATCTGAATCTGACTTTGAATCTGAATCTGAGTCTCAGCTTGATCTTTTGGATTTGAGTCCAGTCCATTCCAGTGGATTCTAATGGTGAGACGGCGATGATTTTGACTTGGATTTTGGAGTTAGATTTGGATACAAAATACTTATACTCGTTTTTGTACGAGTGTGTGTGGTGTACATGTGTGTGTTTGTATGTGCTTATGAGCTTTTTACTCTGTACTCTGTACACTGTACACTGTACATGGTTGAATGGAAGTTGGAGAACGGGAGATTGAGGAAGAAGGATGAAGATTGAAGATGGAAGATGGAAGATGGAAAAGTGAGAGAGTCTCCAATTTTAGAACTCTATAAAACTTGACGTCCATAAAATTTGCACCATCTCAAACAGACGTTTGCTCATGAAAATAAAAATTTTATTAGGAAAAGAGAGAGAGACAGAGACAGAAACAGAAAGGGAGAGAGAGAGAGGTCGAAAGAAAGAGAGAGAAGACTGCCTTTCTCTAAGACTCTAAGAAATTGAGAATTGAGAAGTACATGGTGGATATTAACAGAAAGATTGGAAGAGAAAAAGAGAGAAAGAGAAGAGAGGGGAAAACTTGAAAGTTTGTGGCTGTGGAATCTGGAGGAAATAATTGATGAGACTTGAATTGGCAAAAAGTCAAAAAATCCAAACGAAGCAGAGTTCTCAATAAATCTCCTGTTCAACCAACGCCAAGACCAAGACAACCAACCAAGAATCAAAAGAATAGTCAAGAAGAAACCCAAACCAGCAGCAGTAGAAGCAAAAGAAGAAGAATAAGGAGAAGAGGCTACAAAACACGCAAGTATCACATATTATATTATTATATATTACATAATCCTGAGCCTGATAATCTATAATAATATGATATTAGTTTTGTATTCATTGGATTGAATCCTATTAAATTGATAGGCATCCACAATCCACAAAATCCACAATCCACAATCTCCACAATATACACAGAAATACTTGAGTCTTGAGTCTTGAGACTCCTGTCACTACTCAACTCTCTCAATTCTCCATTTTATCAGTATTCCGTTAGATTCTCTCCAATTCATGCATTCTACATTCTACATGTTACATGTTACATGTGTATTAGTCTTATCCATGATCTTATAATCATGAGAAAAAGTATTTCAACCTCCAAGAACTGGAAGGAAGTTACTGGAGAGTTGTAATAGTTATACTTTAGATGGGTTTTGGATTTGGATTCGGATTGAGAAGAAAGTAAAAGTAAAAGAAAAAGTAAAAAAAAGTTTAAGATTTGAAGGGGGTTGGCTCAAGCGGTTTGGGTTTCAGATTCTCGATTCTCGAATCTCGAATCTACTGTGTCTTTACTCCTTCTCTTTCATATTGTTACAAGAACTACTCATAGAATAATACTCGCGTAGTATCTTTAACTACTCGTGTAATCGTGGAAAATATCAATATCAATACGATAATCTATCTGTGGTCGTAAATCATTCCTCGTTCCTCATTCCGACTCTTTCACACATTTTCTCCCATTCATTCACTCACCGGCTCACATGCATACCAAACATACTATACAATTGTACAATGTGCAATGCTCATGCTTCATGCTTAAATTCCACAGAGGTAGAATATTTTTTGCTCAACAGCATAACTCTTTCATCAACACCATCATCTTGAACCTGGAACATTGAACATGTTTCCTACTCATCTCATAAGTGACTCAAACATCTTTGTTGTAATTCTACTTCTAGTTCTAACTCTAGTTTCAGTTCCAGTCTAATTAAACGTTTTCCTCCTTCATCTTCTTTTTCATGTTCTCACTATTTCTCCTTCACTAGTTCTTTTTGTCTTCTGTATCATGGTGCTTTTGGGTCTCGTGATCTTGTAAAATTAAGCTGAGAACTCTCTCTCTCTTTTCTCTTCTTGAGCCTTCGTTTTCATTTTCATCTTCATCTTGAATTTTATCTTGAGGATTGTGAATGTTGGGCAAACACACAGAATTATAATATAAATTACTCTAATCTCAGTCTAGTGTCTACGCATAGCCAAGTGCGTCTCATTCTATTCTATTTTCTATTTTCTACTCATTGTCTTTGCGTGAGGAGTGCAAACAACCCCAAACAAATTACTCTTTGTACGCACACTCTTCTTCCTTCTTCTTTTTATTCTTTATTCTTTATATGTGGATTGTAGACTCATCCATAATTTATAATTCTATTTCTGTCCATAATAATAATAATAATAATACTTGATTGTAATTACTGCTACTCTAATTATGCTGGGCTAGATTTTGAGATTTTCCTTCATTCATAACAGAGGGATTGAAGGATGAAGCCTCAAGATGACTCTAGATTCTAGATTCTAGATTCTAGATGGAATTACCATTACAATTACAAATACTCTGGTGCTTTAGACTAAAGATCAAAACTGAAGAAAGATAAAGTATATGAGGTATGTGGTGTAAAACAAAGTGTGAAAGGAATAAGAGTGAGATATTAAAGTCAGCCATGCATTTTGATCTAAAGTCTAGAATTTAGAGTCTAGATCATGACTGAAAACAATGAACGAGACATGGAGAAAGAAGGTTGTCAAAACAACAAGAACAAGAATAAGAATGAAAATAGAAAATAGGGATGAGGAACGAGGAAAAGAGCCATGTCATCATTTTCAAAATTCAAATTCAAAATTCAAAATTCCAAACTCCAAACTCCAAATTGAGAATTACGAGAATTCGAGAATCGTCCCCTGCTAGAAAATCACAGAGCAGAAGGTAAGAAGGTGAAATTTGATGCTGAGAGCTCCAAGCTGAGCAAGATGAGGATGGTGATGATGATGAAGGGGACGAGCACTGGCGTACTAGCAAATGAAGACAAAAGAGAAATCTTTCATGCAAGGAAGAAATTCAGAAAATACTATGAGATTTTACCATGACTCTCAACTCTCAACTCCAGCATCAGCTTCAGTTCTAGTTATTAGCAGGAAGGTTCAAAATTTGAAATAGATGTGTAGGTGGAAGAAGGAAGAAAGATGAACGACTAGTTTTTTATTGTAAGCCATTTTATTAATAATGTATTTTCATAGTTTTATTCCTTCAATTTGATATTTTATACTTTACATTCGCCCACTGAAATAGGAAAATTTCCAGGAACCTTATTTTGACTTAAACTGTATCATACTGTATAAGTATTTCACATTTCCTATGCTTTACATAAAATACATAATACATAAAATACATTATACACAAATGAAAATAAAAGTATCCGGAATCCTGACTCTAAACTCTAGAAAATCCAGGAATCTAGAAATCTTAGGCAAAGGTAAAGGTATTTATGCATGAACTGAAAATTGGAGATTGGAGATTTTTCATACACCAAGAAAGAATTGGAACTTGGAACTTTTCAAGAAAACTCCTGTACATAGAACATAGAACAAAGTATCAAGTATCCAGTATCCAGTTTCCAGTTTCTAGTATCCAGTTAAAGGAAAGAAGTTTGTGTAAAATATTTGGATTCATGATGCCGCTACAGAAAATAGTAGAGTACAGTTTTGTTCCTACTCCCTCCAAACTCTGCCTCCTGCCCTATCAAAATGATTATGATTATGATAAATTTATAAATTTCGTGCCTTGAACAAGGAAAAGGACGACGACGGCTTTACAAATGAAAAACTATGAGTTTCCCTTTACCAACTACCAGCTACGAGCTACGAGCTAAGAGCTACGAACTGCGAACTACGTCTACGACTAAGGCAATTGCATCAGTAATGGTCTGAACACTGAACAATGAACAATGAACGACGGCACAACCAAGCCAAAGAAGAAGAAGGCGATGCTTACTCTTTTACTCCTACAACCTTCCTCTGACTCTCCTAACCTCTGCTTACTTCATGTACCTTTTCTTTACTATAGGGAAATGCAGGAATGTACAACGTACAAGTTTTGAAAGAGGAAACTGAAAGTGAGAACGGTTCCAAAAGTTAAAAGTGTACTGGGGAAAGCTCGAGTCTCGAGTGCTAAGATGTGAAAGGAAAGCAATAATTTTATCATGGTAAATTTACTAGATGTGAATTATTCGGGATATGGGATGTTTGTAGCTTTTTTCTTACCTTTACCTTTACTTTCGTATTCGTATTCGTCTTACTTTGGAGAGAAAGGAGCTCTATTCTCTTTGTTCATTTGGAATTTGGAAATTGAATGAAAGAGGCCGTTTTGAATCCCAGGACGTCGTATCGTCATCTAGCAGGATTTTCCAACACTTTCCTTGTACAGAGCACACAATCCAGTTTTCTGTAGTTCGCGATTCACCATGCTTTAATTTTAGATGGCGGATGTTGGATGTCGGTCTGTTTTTGACTTTTTTAGTTTTGGTATTGTTGTGGTTGAATTTTCTCCAGTTTCTCCAGTCTCCAGTCTACAGTCCAGCTCTGTTGAATCTTGAATTCAAGAATTAAATAGAAAATATACCAAATTTATAAATGAAAAATATATAGATGATACAAAAAATCTTTTATCTTACAATTTAAAAGGAGAAAGGAAAAAAGAAAAAGACTTTCATTTCTAAATCTTTTTCAAAATCATTTATATATTTTTTAAAAGCTTTTCACTTTGACTTTGACATTTTCCTCATTATTTCAAAAATGTTTAAATAAATTGTTGCTTCTTTTTCATTTTGACTCAATATTTTATTCCCCTAAGACTAAAAATAGATAAATCTTTTTTAATGGTGGATTAAAATAAAAGTCTAGGAATAGGAATACAAGGAAATGTATTTTTGTTTGTTTTCATCGCTTTATTTTCTTTTCTTTTCAATGACACATTTTTAAAACATCCAGTTAGTATTCCATAATCCAATAATCCATTTCCAACTCTCAGTTTCTTACTGAATTAAATAAGAGATCTTTTTGTGACGGGTGTCCTGTCTTGTGTGTTGACAGTCAGCAGTCAGCAGTCAGCGCTTTACAGATAATTTGACAGTAGCTTTTCACTTTTCGCTTTCCCATTTCTGCGTCTATTTTTATATTTTCCTTTGTGTGGACGAGTCAAATCTAATCCGTGATCCGTGTGTTTTTACAGGCGTACACATTTGGTAGAAAAAATACAAAACTCTACAATTCAATATTTTCCTATTGTATTTTCTGTTCCTGTTTTTGGATTTTTATTCTTTTTCTTTAATCCTCTATACTCTTTCGTCTACTGTCTAGAGTCTGGAAATGTTTACATTCAATCTCATCTTGCAAGTGACGTTAAGGAGGTCAGGAGGGATCTGACAAAAAATTCAATCCAAATTCAAAGTCAAAGTCAAAATCAAAATCAAAATCAACCTTAAAAAACTGTCTAGTAAAGTAACAAAAGCACACACATGAACCACCCACAACCCACAAGGAAAATAGAGAAACAAAACGCAGCTGAATAAAATTGGATCAAAATGAACAAAGACACGACTGTCGACTGTTGACTGTCGACTTTAGCTAAAAATAAAACAGCGTACAGAGTTCACTGAATAAAATAACAAAAAGTTTTGAAAAAAACCCTCAAAACGTCACAAGAAATGAAGACAAAGAAAAAAGAAAAGAAAACTAGATTAAAAAAAAGAGTGAAGAGTGTATGAGCTTTTTATTAGACGCATGCAAAATCTAGATTCAGAATTCAGATCCAGATCCACATCCAGAATCCAGAATCCAGGCAGACAGCTGAAAAAAGAAAAAAGAGAAGGAAGTTGAGAAATGGGAAAAAAAGGATAAGAAAGCCGGAATTATAATAACGATGACTAAACAAATCATGTTACAATGGTTTTGAAAAGGCGACAAGGATTAAAGGTATGGAAATAATGGAAGTAATGGAAATAATGGTGTAAGAGTTCTCCTGAGCAGAAAAACAATAAAAGCTCTTTCTCTCTCTTTTCTGTTTGTGTGAACATTGAACATACATCTACAATCTACACTTTTACTTTTTTGTACAAGTGTACTTTTAGCACTGACTTTAGCTATGACTTTTACTTCTTACTCGCACTACATCTCTGCCGAATATCACATATTGAATACTTTGTACATTGTACATATAAGTAGAGTGGGAAATGAAAAAAAGAAGGAGGAAAAAGGAAAGGCAAAGAAAAGTGGAGGACGGATTAAGAGAAAGAAAGAGAAAGAGAAAAAGTAAAAGTAAAAGCAAAGGGAAAGCGAGAGAACGAGAAAGTGAGAGAACAGGGAAAAGAAAAAGTGGAGAGCTCTTACAGTTTTATACTGAACGCTAAATGCGAATAGGAATACGAATAGGAATAGGAATACAAATCCAACTCTTCAAATCTCTCTTTCATTTTCCCTGTCCTTTTTTCTCCGCCAGTTGAGTTGTGCTTATGACGGGAAGAATCTGTCACAAGAGCAAACATTTCATACATATACATTATACACACAACATACCGGATACACACACAGAGAAAGAAAGCTAAAGAAAGAAGGAAAGAAAGAAGGATTGAGCCATCAAATGGCTTCCAAAAACTGGGGTATCATTAGGCAGCCTACTTTCCTCATTTTTCTATTTTCTATCCTCTCTCTCCAATCTCCAATATGTGTAATATGTAATATGACATGTGGATATAAGTGTGTATATACTTTTATAGAAAATAGAAAAGAGAGAAAGTAGAAAGTAAAAAGTAGACAGGAGAAAGAACCAAGCACCAGAGTGACGACTCGAGACTCCAGACTCAAAACTCAAGAGGAGACTGAATGAGAAACTCTTGTCTTCTGTCTCTTTCAATCTCCCTGTCTCAAATCTCACAGAGGTCGAGTCCGAGGAAGGAAAAATGTGTGTTTCTTTTCCATCTTCTCGAGCTTCGAGATTTCAGACTTGGAAAACTTCTTGAGGTTCGAGAATCGAGATTCGAGATTCGACGTTCGACGTTCTACGTTCTACGTTCGAGAGTAGTGCAGTAGGGCAGTGGAAAAAGATACATAAGAAACAATATCAACTTTTTGTAGATATCATATAACATTGTGTATTATGTATTATTTATTAAAAGTATTGAGCATTGAAGGTGCATATTTCCTGAATGTGAAAAACTAGAGAGACATTCATCGGATACCGGAGGTTGGATAAATGTACACATTGTACATTGTGCAATGTACATTGTACATAGAAAATACAAACATCTTTAGGAGCGGATAGATGGATAGATATCTGTAGACTGTAGATTGTAGATGGACAAGTAAAAGCTAAAACAAGTCGATAAATCTTTTATTTCTCCTTGTTTGTTTTACCTTCATCTCTATATTTTTCCTCGTCCGCTTCCCTTCATTTCACATCTTCCATCTTCCAGCTTCCACTCTTTGTGCTCTCTGGTGTTTATCCTCCTTTTTCCTATACCACGGAACATGCAGCTGAACATACAGAAAAATATTATAGGCAATTCCTCTAGCTATAGATATGTCTTTGTAATGTGTATCCATCCATCTATTTTGTGCAACATTTTCAACTAATATGGTTGCTTTCTCTTTTTCTCTCTGTAGTTTGTTTTTTCGTCATTCCTCTCAATTTTTCCGCTGTAAAATGTACAGTGCACATTGTAAATTGTACATTGTATATGTACTGTGTACTCATCTTGAGTACACAGGATTTTATGACCGTATTACAAGGAAAAGCATTCAGGAGTAAAATCTCTCTTCAATCAAAGTCTCAAGACTCAAATCTCAAATCTTTCACCAATCATAAATATGTACTAGCTATTGAGTATTGAGCATTTAGCATTGAGGATTGAGTAGTAAATAAGTTAAAGAATGGATTCAACTGGACCAGTTTATCTAGGATTTAGAATAAGAGTATTAAAACCAGAACCATAATTTGAGGTCACGAGGTTAATCAACTTTACATTTTACTTGAGGAGCTGTTATACACACCATATGTCTAATATTATTATTATTATTTTGCAATATGCTACTTTTATTTTGCTCACATTGTGCTTGCTCATTCATTCATGTTGTCCAGGTTGGTTTCATGGTTAAAATATTCCATAGTAATGTTACAAAATAAAACATATTAGGTTGACCATTGTACATTTGAAGTGGAGAAAATAGAAAGTAGAGGAGGAAGAGAAGCCCAATGTACAAAAAAAAGTTTGAGAGTGGAATGACTTTTACTTTTGAGTTTTTCGAGCTTGAAGAGCTTGTGAAGGTTGTGAAGCTTGTAAAGCTTGTGGAGTCAGTGAGTAATAAAATATATGAAATTGAATCAAATAGTCATAACTCCGGAGCTGGAGCTGGCCGTGGTTGTAGCTCCAGACTAAAGATCTTCAGATCCATATTCAGCTTCTGTAAATTGCAGCTCTCAGGAAAGAGAAGTTGTATAGAGCGTGGAGTAAGGCTTACTGAATGTGAAATGCACAATATTATGAAAATGAATAGTCAAAAACATACAAAATATAACAGCAACTGTAGAAGAGGCAGTAATATTCTGAGTACACATACAATATGCATGGTGCATATTAGTAGAAGAAGCAGTCAAGTGTAACTTGTAACTTGGTATTGCAAGCAGAATGAAAAAGTAGATATATTCAGCATTTCTAGGAAAGAACAAGACGAAGACGACCATTTCTAGATTCTAGAGTCTAGATATTTACAATCTACAATCTGCACTCTAGAATATGAAGAAATATCTTGAACATTCCAAGTTCCAGTTCCATCTTCCAGTTTTCAGTTCCAGAATGTCGAGTAATGGGGAAGCAACAACAACAAAAACACCTACACCTGCTTGGTTACTCGCCTAATTTCATTAGATAATTATGTAAATGTAATGTAATTTCCTGAAGATGCTGATGAAGAAAGTTTCCTCGCTGGTCCTTTAGCTCTCCATCGGTCCGTAGTCCATAGTCCATAGTTTGTAGTTTGTAGTTTGTAGTTTGTGGTTGGTAGTTTCCAGGTTTGCAGGTTCTCTAGTTTCTGGGCTGTAGTTCACATGACAGTAGTTTACTATATTCTCCTCTCTTCCTTGCTCTCCTCTTTCTCTTGTCCTGCTCCTACACGAGGAAATAAAATGTAGGAGGTTCATCAGAACCCAAAATATGATATACTGCACCCTATACCTTTTACTTTTCTTGCATCTCGCAAGTGCTTTGTACTTTGTACAAGGTATTTGTATTTGGTACACATAAAAGTTGGTTGGTCGTTGGCAGTTCATGCTTGTGTACATTTTGAATTTTGATATGACATTTAATAACTTTATATCAAATATCAAGTATCAAGTATGACTGTGTACAAAATATAAAGCATATGTATAAAAGCTATAAAAAAGGTAAATAAAAGAGATGAAGTATAAAGAATAATAGGATATTTGTATACAAACACTTTTATAGTTTATAGGCTATTCCGTATTCTGTATTCTGCATGCTTTATATTCTATATTCTCAACTCAAACTTTTAAGTGTTACTACAGAATTACTATTCCTTATATCTAAATTATACATTATAAATTATACATTTTACATGTTGTACAACCTTTTCCTTTCTTTCGTTGGAGGGAAAATTGTCTAGCTCCATCTATACCGTATAGTAACAAATATGTAGGGCGTATAAAAAGTATAGAGTATATAGTATAGAGTAGATATACTTGTATGTAGCGAAGAAAAGTCAAAGAATATATGAAAAAGAGAGTATACAATATAATACATATAATATTACTGTATCTGTATTCTGTATTTTACCTATACATTTCATTCCAATGATACAAATACAAAATAAAAATGGGATATAAAGAGTATAAAAAAGTATATGAATTCGTGTGTCTGTAAGTATACATATTGACTTTAGCTTCAAGGTAAAAAAAATCCAAGTTCTGAGTGTTTTCAAGAAGGAGAAAGTAGAGAAGTACAGAAGTATAGAGGATAGAGTTGTAGAGTTTTGGAGCTATAGAGCTAAAAGTGTATTGTAGAGAGGAAAAGAGAAAGCAAAAGCATGGAGAAAGGAATGGAAAGTGTAGAATGTACATGGAACAGTATAAAGTATACAGTATACAGTGTAAAAGGAGAAGATGAGTAGCGCATGTTGGGATGCATCCAATGAGAATCCTAGAGCTAGGTTTTCCCTCACGGCTCTCTCTCTCTTTTTTCGCTCTACTCCTTCCTTTTCGTCAACCTAGACAGAGAAGTATGCACAAAGTACAGGGTACAACTTGAGCTAGTGTAAAGCTATAACGATAGCTATACTCCAGCTACAGCTACAGCTACAGTCAAATCTAGAGCTAGAAGTATAGAATCAAAAGGAGAAGGAGGACGAGAAATTTGGAGAAGGTAGAGAAAGTATAGTGAAAGTATAGGGAGCGAGCGAGAGGACGAGAAAGTAGAAAGTAAGAGAAAGAGAAGGAGGAAGAGAGAGTAAACCTGTGTTTGGAATCTAGTGCATTTGGTAGGAAAGTCTTCTGGTGGCGTGAAGCGAATTTCTAAATGCTCTTGATCTTCACCAACACATGTCAGTAGTCCCAGTTGTGTTCTCGAGTTTTGAGCCACTTTGCTCTCTCTCCAACCGCTCCACCTTCACCAGTATCCAGTCTCCAGTATTTTTTCCCAGTTTCTCTCCTCTCGTTCATCCAGTCAGTCGTCATCTTGAGAACAACAAGGGCTTTTGCCCCACACGACGGCTCTGAAACTGGCACTGTCACTGGACTCTGATACATTTTTTCTTCATTGTTCTTCTTGTTCTTATTCTTCTTCGTCTTCTATATCTTCTTCTAATCCTTCTTTTTCGTCAAGTTCTCCATTTCCTTCAGTTTTCAGTCCTCCACATTCTCCATTTTTCTTCATCTACTGGATCCTCATTTGGATTTCTTATTTGGATTCTGATTCAGATTCAGATTCCAATTCCAAGTCAGATTCCAATTCAAATTTATTCTTGTATTCCAACTCTCCATCCTCGTTATTTCAACAGTTTCTTTTCATCCTCAGTTGCGTCAGTTCGGATCGTGATTTTACTAGTATATTGAAAAAATCTCTAGGCAGTTCTCAACATTTTCATTTCCTTGGGATTGCTACTTAAACAAATAATGTGTGATTGGAGTGGATCTTGTTGCACGTAAGTTTACCCACATTTGTTTTATATAAACGTCATTTGTCATGTGTTTTGTCTTTCATGTTTTTTACTGTACCTTTTATTTTGTACCTTATTTTCATACACAATTTTACTTTATATACTTTACATTTCTTCCCACTTTCAATATACTGTATTCTGTCTTTTATCTTTGGTCTTTTGTGTCTTGTGTCACATGAGAAAAGGATTGTGTTCCAAATTTCAAGTATTTAAAGTATTTCAAAGTCACTCGCAATTACGCATGCTAATCAATATTACAGGATTAAGATTATACAAAGATTATTCACTTTGGAGTTGGAAGACTTTGGATTTTATAAGCTTTTATCTTTTCCCTCTCCTTTCCAATTTCCCTGTATATTTAAATTTTAAATGTGGTTCTTTTACTCAACTCAACTTGCTAAAGTTTCCACGCATTGCTGATGAAATTTACAATTTAGGTCCCTCTTAGTTTTTGTTGACATTGAAGCTTTTGACTTGAAAACTTTTTTATTTTAGTTAGTTGAGGGAAATCATAAAACATAAAACTCTTTTACATTAAAAATGAAGAGGAGGAAAGAAAGAAAGAAAGAATAAAAGAATGAGGAAATATTTACTTTTTAAATTTTCTTCCGTCTCTAAAAATCTAAATCCAAGTCTAAATCCAAATCTCTGAGGTATTTTGAATCTTGAATCTTGAGTCTTGAGTCTTGAGTTTGGAGATAAAAATAAAGGTAGGAAAAGTAAAAAGTAAAAGTAAAGTTTTTTATGTCTGAGTTTTTAATTTATTTTCCAAGAATCTTTTATTTCACCATGAGTGAGTGAATGAATAAATGAGAGGAAAGTCAGGGCGCGTGTATAGTGTGTAGTGTATCATGTGCGTCTAGTGTCTACTGTCTACATTATTGTATTTATATGAAAATATATGGAATTTACTACTCTTTACTCTTTGAAGATCAACTCGAGCAGAGTAAATCCATGTACTTGTTACTTTCTGATATATAAATATAATATCTAATATCTAATGCATTGTACAAAAAAAGATATACAAGTCTAGATTCTACTTATATCAAAATATCAAATATGTATTTAGTTTTCCTGTATGATGTATGATTAGCTCCGTTCTCCGTTTTCCGTTCACACCACAAGAACCAGAAACCAAAACCGAGTTTTAAGTCAACTATATAGATAGTTTAGTTATCCTTTCACGTATTTGTTCGTTGGATGTTGAATGTGGGTTGTACTACTTATATCTCAATATTCACAATGCTCAATGCTCAATACTGTTAGATTTTGTGTATTTATTCTCCATTTGAACTCTACTTTGTGTCTGATGTATGTGTTGTGTGTGTGATTTGGAATTTGGAATTTGGAATAGAGATTTGCTCATGTGTGCCATACCATAAGTGTGTTTCCTTTTATACTGTGTATTCAAGCATGGAGCTTTTTGGAGCTTGAAGCTTCAACTAAGTCAAAGTCAATGTCAATAAATATACAAAACTGTTAGTCATAATCCCAGTCCCAGTTTCAAGCTGTACTTTTCTCCATTCTCTCTTCTCTCTCTTTTCCTTCCTACTGAATACTGAATTCCCATTCCAACTTCAACTCCAACTTTCAAATCCCACTGTAAACTTCATTCCATTCTGCTCCTGTTTGAATTTTGAATTTTGAATCGCGTGTGCTCCATATATCATACACCATACATCATACATCATAGATGCAGCGTGTTACAATGATACAGTGTTACAGGTTACATGCTCCAGTCAAATAGAACTTTGCAAAGTGTAACATGTACAAAGTACATTGTACATTGTACGTGGAAATATGCAGGATCACGACCACGATCTGGAGCAAAGGGAAAATCCTAGTCAGGCAAAATCTGGAAAGTAGAAAATGAAATGAAGAATGCAGCATGAATCTGAAGAGTGAAGAGTGAGTAGACTTTAGACTTTACACTTTATGCTGTCGACTTTAGACAGTAGAATTTAGACTGTAGACTGTAGACTGACAGAAGGAACAAGCGTCGTCAGTTGTCACACACACTTATGAATATGCAGAGGGACGGAGACTGGAAAGAACTTAATGTAAAAGTAAAAATCATTTTGGCTTGTCACTTGGAAAACAATGGTTCTGTCTCCAATTTTGGAGTCATCTCCTTTTTCTCACAAGTTAAAAGATACAATTGAGAAAATGTACATTGTACGTATTTAAAGCTAGATTGTAGATTGTAGACTGTAGACCCTTTTTCTTTGAGCCTAAAGTATGGAAAATAGATAAGTAGTAGAGACAGTCAAGATTGAAACAAGGGAAGCTTTTTGGTCTCTTTTACATGACACGTTTCTCTCCAACTCTTTTTTTTACATTTTTTGCACATTAACCAAAGACCAAGAACCAAATAAACAAGCACATGCTTTAAAATAAAAAAGTCCTAGAGCAACATTTAATGGAATACAAAATGAAAATAATTGAGGAAAATTGTTCAATTTTAATTGAAAATAGATTATATGAAAAATGTGAGAATTATGAGAGACAATAAAAAAGCATTTTTACACAACACAATAGTTTTATATTCATATAATTGCAACTATAGTATAGCTGAATATCTGTATAATCTATAATTTTTTCATGAGATTTCTTCGAAAATTCTCATATTTAAAACTATTTTAAGCCGATGAGTAAAATAGTATTAAACCGAGATAAAAAAAATCAGAAGCTTTTATTACACCTTGTAAATTTCTACTGATAAATATTATAAAACAGCGTAGGAATACAAAATGTTGCGAGTAGTTGTAAATTATGATGTGAGCTATGAGATTGTATTTGGATTGTAAATTGTGATTATGACGTGAGTTATATTTAATATTTTGTATTTCTTGTATTCATAGTCCATTGTCCACATTTCATTTTGTTTGGATTGCAATTTACTCGTCTTTTGTCACTTGTCACTTTTCTTTCTTGCTTTCTTTCTTTCATTTGTGTGTGGGTGTGCGGTATTACATAACACATAACACACAATGCACATGGAGGTATCTAGGAAGAAAAATGTGAGTGAATTATGGATCATGATGAAGAAGCGGAAAAGGATGAGATTTGAATAAGGAAGTAACAAACAAACAAAATTGGATTCCATTTTACATTCCATATAATATTCCATATATTCCATGCATAAAAATGTAAAATGATAATGCGAATGAATGAAAATGAGACAGCATGTAGAATGTGGAATAAAGGATTTAGACTTTTAGACTTACACATATATGTACATTGTACAAATATTATGTGAGATGCATGAAATAAAGTTAAAAATGCATCTGTCTATATGTAATATGTAATAATATCTACAAAAAGTGTACATTATTTTTCTATATATGACAAAGTATAGACATTATTTTTTAGTGGATGAAAAGTGTCAGCCCAAGGCTAGAGGATGATTGATTTTTTTCAACAAAATCCCTAACCTCGCCACAATCATGTACAAAGTACAAAATTTACAATGTGTCTCTATAATTTTTGTGCATATTCATTCAGTAAAGAATACCGGATACATTTTGTACAGTGTATAGTACATATTGATGTCTCCTGTCTCACATCTCACGTCTGTCTGATATTCATATCTGATGCAAGTATCTAATATCTGATGTAAGTTGTAAGTTGTAAAATGTACCGGAGGAAAGTGAATTACAGGGAGAATTGAGAATTGTATCATAAATCGTATCACATCCACAAAGTCTCAAGAAAAAAAGAAATATCATCATCTTCATAGTCATCGTCACTCTTGGAGCGTTTTGTATTTTATGTTTCATGAAAGTCTCCAGGAAGCTGATGATCTTTTTTTCTGGCACTCTCTATCTATTCCCTTTTTTTTCTCTATCTTTTTCCTCTTCCTTTTCTTGTTATCTCTGTTTTGCATTTAAATTGCGCATGCTACTCTTTGTCTTTCACTCGTTTTGTCTTATTCTGAATTCTGAATTCTGTCTGCATTTTGTATTCCATGTCCAATGTCCAGTGGTATTTGACCTTGCATTTTACATTTTTAGTTTTTACCCAGTTTCCATTTTCTTTGAACCATAATATTTTCTAGTTTTTCTCGTCCTTCTTTTTATAACTAAATCCACTGTATAAAGTTATCATTCTTTACGGTCAACGGTTGTGGATCTGGAAAATTTGATAGTTTTGCGTTTTGACAGTTGACATTTTGTTGACATGTGGGCAGTCGGCAGTCGGACGGAGATTCAGTGATGAACAGTGTACAGAATACAGAACAACCTTGATCCTTGATTCTTGATTCTTGATCCTTGATCCTTGATCAACTATACAGATAGAGAAGATGATGAAATACAAAAGACATAAATGTCTTGTCTGACTTTGAATTTTTATTCATCCAGTCAGAAATCTACTTGTTCACTTTCTACTTTCACAAAGATGCAGTCTGTATTTATTATGTACATACTACATACGTATACAAATTTAGTTTATAGTGAAAGTTTTTACTCGTCTCACAATTCACAATGTTGGAAATTGACTAGAGTCTAGAATACTTTTGACTTTTGAGGGTCATATGCATAGCGCATAGACTGTATTTTAGGATTTAGAATTTAAACTGATATGACTTTGAAAGCTCTAGACTCTAGACTCCAGACTCTAGACTGTAGGCAGAGACACAAAACCGGCATTTCAACTTTTCCTGTCCGAATTCTACATTCTACAGTGAGATGGGAAAAGTTTATGCATTATGGTAATTTTGTATAACTGTTGTCATCAAGGAATGAAGATTGAACGTCAATTAGGATGGTCACAGGACATAATAAAATCCACATACTCGCCCACATCACCAGCCAACAGTCAACAGTCAGGAGCATGACAAAAAGTTTCAAGTTTCACGGCAGTTCTAAAAGAAGACATGTCTATCTTTATGCAACATGCAGTAGAGATCTGCATGGATGCTGGATGTTGATTTACCATTTACCATAAAACATTTTACATTTTACATTTCGCATTTCGCATGCCAAATCTAAATGTCAATGTAAAATGTAGACAGTCAACAAAAACCTAAAATTGGTCAAATGTAGTTTTATTATTTTTTTTTTACATATTTTTAGCAAAATTGTAGCTACATTCAGAATTCCAAAGTGAAAACCTTAAAATAAAAGTACACAGAAGAGGAAAAAAGACAGAATGCTTGTACCTATAATATACTAGACCAGCTTGAATAGAGGGAGGTGTGTAAAAGTTTCTTCAATTTTTTATGATTCTCTTTTTG
>JABASP010001769.1:0-25687 GCA_019776565.1 Sminthurinus signatus | reverse complement strand
GAGTCTAGAGCATGAATAATATCGTACGTGGAACTTTAAACTGAATCTGGAATCTGGAAACGGGAACGGGGAACTAAACATTTGTTTGTTTGGGTTCTTTTAGGAAATATTTCTTTACTTTCTTATTTCCCTTGACGTGGATTGTTGACTCTGAGTCTGACTTCTCTCTTACTATGTACTATGTTCGTTTGCAATTTTCAAACGAGAAAATTTCTCCTTAACTCTCTGTACCTTTTCATTTTACTCATTACAAGAAGCTAGAGTAGATGTACCTTAGAATGTACAGCTTACAGAGATTTCGTACTTAGTTCTTGGATTTCAAAAGATTTCACAGGTTTAAATTTAAAACTCCAATAGTATCGAATATCAACTGAAAAGGAATAGGATTCATGTTTCTATCAGTCTGTAAAGTCATGAACTTTGCAGATATTATGTAAATTGCCTGGTAAAATTCTAGAGTAAAAGTAGCATTTATTTTGTTCTTAATTCTTATAATTTTGATTTAATTTTGTAGTCAAGTCAGAAGACTTTTAGATTTTTATAATTTTATATTTTAATGCTGAAAAAGTGGCGATTCTGCTTCCTACACGGCGATCAAAGTGCTTGTACAACGTTCTATGCTGCTGCTGTATCCTCATGCATGGCAAATTGTTTTTTCGATTACCAAGGAATTTTTCACGCTTCCTCCATTTTTATTGTATTTTGTACATTGAACATATTTATGTTGCGCATTTTTTGTATGTGTTTACTAATTGTATCACCACATTTGTGTGCAGTATACAGTATACAGTTCATGGAATGAAATATGTCAAGACAAATGTAACGGGGGTTTTCAAAATAGAAAGGAAATAGAGTAGAAAATGATTTTATTCAATGTTTTGTAAAAAGTTTTGGAATTCGGATCGTGAATCCTGTTTTTAGTTGTATCATTTTGTATGGGGGTAGATAAGATGGAAAATGAAAGTCTTACATGTATTTCTCTGTCTTTTACTCTGATTCTTCATTCTCCGTATTCCATATTCCATGCTGCATTCAGTTTAACGAAATGAAAGGAATTTATTTCCTTTTCCGCTCCTTTTCCTCACTTTACTCTCTACACACGTAGATACGTAGATGTTTCAATCACAGAGGAGAAAAAGATGTCTGTGGAAGTCATAGAACAAGTAAAAAGGAAATGTAGCAGAGGTCGTTTGACACTAAAATTAATACTTACCTACCTACACATTTTTTAAATGTGCGACTTTAGACCTAAGACTTTTTTGTTACATTTCGTTGTTCAGTACAATTTCTTTTGAGGAAGTTGACTTGAAGGTACTAGAACAAAATTGAATCATTGATTCAATTGCACATGGAACTGTTGAATAATTTTGTAGTACATCTATTGACTTTTGAAGTATACCTTCTCTGTTTTATGTATTTTGTGTCTAAAACCTATAATTTACGTAATATTTGTGATTTTTGTTACATAAATCATGAGTAGAGAGAAAAAGAGAGGGAAAATAGTATAGTATTTACTGGTTTTAAACCTTTACTGTGACTATACGCCCACATTTTGTACCATGATTGTGTCAGTTAAAATTGAAGGGGAGAAAGAAAATGACGGATGAATTTTTATTACCTTAAATTATGTAATAGTTCTTCGTCGCTCCTCGTGTTTATCAAAATTACGAAATTAAAATTGAAATCTTCAAAATCTAATGATAATCATGATAATGTCTGTATTTAATATTAAAGTGTGTTTATTATTTGAAGAGATGTCTATAACATGTTTAAAAATAGAATGAATGAATGAATTTCACTTTCTTTTTCTTGATCAAATTTTCTGGCAACGAAATCTTCTAATATCCGTTTCTATGCAACAGTTAAACCAAAATCCTAGAAACCGCTTCATATTATGTCCTCTGTATTTACAGACTTCTTTCTCTTTTTTTTCACGTAGGATTTCCGCCATCGAAAGAATTCTCAAGAATCAAGGTTCCCCTTGCGAAAGTATACAAGAGCTTAAGGAGGAAGTTAATAAATTACGGAATAAATTGGAGAACTATGAACATCTCAGCTGGTTGGGTGAGTGTTTGTGAACATTTATTAAATTGTTTATGTGACGTTATTGCAAATGTATTACGCACATGTATGTTCATCATCAGGGATTATTGATAGTTAGAAATTGTATATTAATTATTGATTACAAAATAAAAGCACAAAACATATTTTGAATATTTGTGACATTTCTTTCTTTTTTTTTAATTTCCATGAAATAGGATTTTACAAAGCTCTTCATCCTGTTCCTCTACCTGTACAAACGGCTGGGTCCAAAGCTGCTGGAGTTGGCTACCATAAAAAGAGTCGAGATCACAAGCAAATCATTTGTGACAAATTTTTAAAACTAAGGTAAATTTTTTTCTTGATCTTTATCCTTTTTTTCCAAGAAGTTTTATGCATGAAAAAATTACGGCGTCCCATTTTTTTCCACGGTAGGCAATTCTTGAATTACATTCAACAAATTTGAAATTTTCCCTCCTCTTTTGCTCTTTCAATTTTTCAGTAAATAATTTAGCAGTTTTTAACCAGATCATATTTAGAAATCCACACAAAACACAAAGAGCATTTTTCATGTTTTATAGTTTTTTTGTCTTTCATTTGGAGTTTGGAGTTTGAGATGGTACATATTATGAGAAATTGAAATGAAACTTGTTGGAGTGCAAATCTTTATAAAGGAATAAAAGTCGGTCATCAGTGCAAATTTCTATCTTTCGCCTCTGCCCTCTTTTGGTTCCATGAGTGCAAAATGTGTAATACAATTCCAGGGTTCAAGGATACGTCTTATTTCCATCTTTTCCTTCCAAATTCCAATTTTGTGAGCAATTTTGAATTTCATAATATAAAACTGAGTAAAATTGAAATAGCGTGAATTTAACTCAAGCGTTCTTAACCAATTTTTCTCACGACTTATCTTCATCTCCGGACTCAAAACTGAAATTCCTCAAGTTCCAAGACTTGAGACTTGAAACTCGAGACTGTGGCAATTTATATTGTATTTTAAGGGTTTAGTTGTGTATCTATTATCTATACCGGCACGTGTGTTTTATATGTATATGTAATATTGCAAGCATGTACCGTATATCATTTTTACATCTTTATAAGCTCTCGTCAATAATAGTACATAGTAGATACATTGTTCATTTTAGTGAAAGTCGCTGTGAAATCTTTTCGCGTAAATTTTATGTGAATATAGATGAATGGAAAATGTGAAAGATTTTGACTAGTCTGAAATATTTCTACATACTGTACATTGTACATTGTACTTTGCACATGAAAAATATATTTCTCACATCATATTTATCAATGCAAAGAAATTCTTTTTCCGTACTCTCGTTTCCCACTTTCTAGCTTCTAGTTTCTAGTTCTATGATTTTCAAGATAATGCGGGAGAGTGTGAAGGGACCACAAAGGGAATTTTTTTATTTTGTATCATAAGAATTTCATGCCATCATCATATCAATGTATTATGTATTGATATGAGTATGAGGATTCATTTTATCTCACTCTCATCTTGACAAGCCTAGTAAGGCCAAGCCAAGCCAAATTTTTTCTCCTTTATTCATATGACTGGAAAGTGGATGGTGAAGATGAGGGATTTTTATTTGTTCTTTCTTCTGTATCTATGGACTATCTACAATCTACATTCTACATACTAAGGACTAATTCAAGCCAAACGATGATGATGATGATGATATTGTACGGTCCATTACAACAACATCTTATCATATTTTCTACTTGTTATCATCATTTTGTTTTGTATTTTGTACTTTTTATATCCATGTTTTTACAGTTTCAAGTTTAGAACAAGGAAGCTTCGTCTATGTATTTTTATAGAAATTCAAATTTTTTTTCTCTCAAGTGTGTGCCATTTCTGTCATTTTTCTATTTCTATTTCTACTATTACTTGCGATTGTAGTCCTATTTGTTTTTGTTGACTACAGCACGTATTTGCGGGGGTTGTAGGCTGTGGGCTTTTGTGCTGGCTTTGACTTTGTCTTATGTCATACAATATACAATATACAGTACACAGTGTTTTACCAAATCATGTTGTTCCATTTCATAGAACAATATCCATTCAACCAACCAACCAACCAACCAGCTCACTACAAGTTACACATAAATGTATATCTATATAATATGTGCTTATTTCATGGAGTATAAAGTAAGTATAAATGTAGGTAATTTGCATTTATACTCAAGAATTTTCTCTCTCTCTAACTCTGCTTCAAATTCCCTCAGACTTGCAAACTTGCATTTCATCTTTCTTCCATCATGTACAAAGGAAAAAGGATAAGAAGACGGGGAGCGTAGAAAACCACACAATACACAAGATACATGGCTCAAAACTTGGTAAAAGAATTCTACAAGAATAAGGGGCTCTGAAACATTTTCTGAGAAAATTATTAAATGTAGGAGCAACCAGCTAGAAGGTAGACGGTAGACTGAGGAAATATTATTACATGTACTATTATTATAATATGCAAATCTTCTTGTGTTCTGCCCCGCCTCTTGTATGCTGTATGCTGTAGCACTGTAGCATGTGCCATCATTTCTAGAATATTTATAGGTATAAAAACTTGTAGGATAAACATAAAAATTGAGCATATAAATGTCATTTTTCATGTACGTTTTATATTATTATAATGTACAAGTCAAGGGTACTGTAAACCACGTAGCACATATCATGAAAATTGTTTGTGTTTTAAATGGAGATTTGTTCTAAAAGCCTTTGAAACACATCCATCTGATTTTGCTCGTTTGTAGATTTTAGAGAAGTCAACGTATGATATGATACCTCCATCAGTTAGTGCATTTCTTAGTGTACTGTAATGTCTTTGTACATTTTGTACATTCATTATTCAAGTCCTTTAACAGTAGGAAATTTTTATACCATGTAGTGAAAGTTGATGGCAGAGTTGCAACAAAACCGCACCAATCACACAATATACACAATATAGTATCACGATACTGATTAAAGATTATGGTCATGTTGATCTTGATCTTGATGGTAATGGTAATCTTATATTTACCTTGTACTAAAATCTGACAAAAAGCATCCAAAAGTATACTTGTAAAGGTACACGAATGGAAAAATGCAAGGACACACATAACACATTGACATAACCCTTAGGATAACTAAAGACTCAAGTGAAGAAAAAGGTACCTCTTCTATCTTTCTCTTGCACAAAGATATTCGTACAGATATTAACATAAAAATGTTAATGGAAAATGGCAGTCATAATACATAATATAGTCATAAAATCCTTGTTTTGTTGAAGGATTAGAGTTTAGAGTACACCGTTGTGCATCGTCCATGTATACATATATGTTTGTATGTATTATTTATTCATATCTACATGTACAACAAAATTACATGCATGTAAATTTGTTGTAAGAAGGAAAAGATAAGACATTTATAATATTGTTGCGTCAGTCAACATAGCATAACATACAAAGTTTCAGGGAGCTACGTGAGGTTAAATAATGCAGAGCAAAAGGAAAAGGAAGGAGAAAGTAATTATCATACATGTACAATCTACAAGCCGAAAGGGACAGAAGATGAGATAAGTAGTGTTTGTGTATGTGTGTAAGAGTTCACTGTACATTTTACATTTTCCGTGGTACATATTACATACTATGTATCGTAGTTTTAAGGTTAACCGACTGTTCAGGATTCACGGTGTTCATCACCATAATAATACTCATTGTTTGGTGGCTGGGTTAAGTAATAAAGGTCGATTGTGAGTATTTGTGTGTGTGTGTGTTAGCTTTCCTAGGATCCAGGATACGTGTGTAATACTTAAGGGCTTACCAGGGAGATGAGTGACTGGTATTGACTGTGTATTGTGTGTATAGTATGTAATATGTAATATGTATAAGTCATGTACTTACATGAAGTTTAAGCTCTAGCTTGCGGTTAACCCAAATACCAAATACCAGTACAGTACTAATACCCACTATACATATGACTGTAACTATGACTATGACTATCAATTTTATGTATCTACTCGTGTTACGATAAGTTTTGAAAGGGAATCAAGATTCAACGTCTGTTTTCTTTCCTCACTTTTGTTTGTAGTTTGTAGTTTGTTGTACAAATTCCTCAAACAAATTTGTACATGTGCACGTACAGTGAAGAACATAATAATAATCATAATCATACTCATAATAATATAAAATGACTACCATTGTATTATTGTGAAAGTATGAAAAACTTTTCCACATCCACAATGGAGAATGGAGGATGCATGTGTAAAAGCTTGTTGAAAGATTCATCTGTGTGTGTGTGTGTGAAGTGAAAGGTACAGACTAGACGAACATTGAGAATTGAGAATTTCTTTGTTCTTTTCGCTTATTAAAGTAATGCATAATGCATATTAATTCGTCGCCTCTCTCTCTCCCGTCTTGTGCTAGCAGCATTCCACGTACCCAATCCTTCATTATCTTGTGTATTTACAAAGTACAACGCATACTATACAGTTAAAAGTGTGTTTTACATAATTATTTTTTACTCATGTATATATATATATATATAATATATATTGTGTACATTGTTACATGTAAAAAGGTTTAAAAGTTGGAAAATGTGTAAGAAGAAGAAGAAGAAGAAGAGAGAGAAAGTTTCAAGTCAAAATTTTACTCAGTAGATATGTTTTGGTTATAGCTAATATGCATTTATATTGGACAGGACGAGAGGAAATGTGTGTTTAAAACTTTGAGAGAAAGTCAAAAAGGAATGTATGTAGATGACGAGGGAAAGAGAAAGTTGGAGGCATACAAGAAGAAGAAACAGAAGATCCAAGTTACATTTTAGCTTCTTATGGTTCCTCATTTGCTCAGCTCGTCAAACTTCAATTATCACTTGCTTGGTAAACTTGGAAGACTTGATGAACAGATGAGAGTTTTTAATTAAAATGCTGATCCCTTCAACAGTCACACTGTTACATGGGCCTGGATATCGAGAGAAAGCGAGCGAGAAAGGGCGAAAGAGAGAGAGAGAGAGAAAGAGAGCTTTAAGACACAGAAATTGGCACACATTAAATTTTTCACATCACTCGAACGAAAGAATGACATGGGATGGATAATGGATATATGGATACATGGGCGTTGGATATAGAACTAGAATATAAAGTGAACTAGAAAGTGGGAAGGAAATGTATAATCTGTCCATTGCACATAGTGACGGTGTATGCAAATATACATGTAAAAGAAATTCCTACTTGATGGGGTTTTCTTGCACTCTCGTTTCCTCTTCCATTGATTTTAATTCGAAACTCTTTGAGGGTTTTTCTTTCTCCTTCATGTAAGTATGTCCTTAATGAGTCTTCTTTGACAGCCTTTCGTCGTTCATCGTCTGTCGTAGAAGGAAGTAGAAATCTTTGCTCTTTCCGTTTGACTCCTTTACTCTTTCTGCTTTGATTCCGGAGCAAAAACTCATTTTCCACTTCCTTGTCTCTCCATTTTAGGTTTACATTTTTCCATACCTTGTTTTTGTTCGAGCACTCTATTCTCTATTGATACCTCCTCATTCCTTTTGTTAAGTGCTAATTGCACTTTGTAGGGGGAAAAGGCACTAAGCGTGTTTTTAGCATAATATATAAAGAATTAAAAATTTCTACATATTATGAATTATGAAGAATGTCCTAAGAACTACTTTAATTTCAACAATCATTCTAGTTATTCGTTATGCGCAACCAAATCATAAGTCACAAAACACACACATAGCACATAATGTTGTGTACTTGTAACGATCGCTCTAAAAATATCTCTTGTTTATCAAACTCCACCTGAATGTTGGAAAAGAAAAGATTTACCATTTCTAAAGCTCTCCTTGAAGCTATTGCAAGATATTAGGTTGATTAAATTACTATTTTGAGGATTATATGGCAAGTATTGTTCTCTTTTTTATTCTTGTATCATGTACTTTCTGCAGGTATATTGTACATAGTACATATTTTTCATCTGACTTTGTTTTTCTTGGAGGGAAATTGATTGAGCCTGTATGACAGTTTAAAAGCAAGACAATATTTATTTTTTTTCCATCTCATCGAAAAAATCTCAACTGTCTCACAACAGTATCCATATCAGTGGGATGTTTATCAATATCCCGTATCCAGTAAATCATATCAAACTATTTACTTGTAGTTACTAGACACGTGAATGCTGTATAGTACGAGTTTATATGAGAAAGAACCTTTTCTTCTTCTTATCATTATTATTGGTTCTGGTCTGAATCTGAATATGCACATATGAAAAATGAGAATGGGACTGTAAATACAAATATAAATATGAGCATAATCATGTACAGATCGCATGATCGCAAAGAACAAAGAGCTCCCTTCCGCCCCTTCAAGTCACTATTGACGGTGGAAAAAGAAATTGACAAAAGAAGTGGTACATCTCTGTGTTTAGAATGTAGAAGAGATAGCTTCAGAATAGGATGTATCTTCTACAAAAAATGAAATTTGATCTGGAAAATACAGTGGAACTACCAAGAAATCCAACGGAACTGCAAGCTATACCTTTCCTTGTGTGACTTGTACCATGGAATCACATGTGAATCACAGGAGGAAGGATTAACCAAGATTGAGGGAGAAAAGTAATAAATTGGAAATAAAATATCCTGGTCTCTATTCTCTACTTATTATTAGTGAGGTTTCCTTCAAAGGAGGAAGGATACATTATACATTATTAAGCACTGTAATAAAGGACTCGTGTACCTGATAAAAAAAAAAGATTTTGTTCAAGCCTAGGCAATAGGTATAACATATCCCACTCCTACTACAAGTGTATGAATTATGCTTAAATGAATGATAATACATTTCCTACTCAAATTCCTATTGGTTGAAGAAAAATGACACAGATTAGCAACCAAAATGGAAGTAAACCATGACAAAGATTTTTTTGAAGGCTTTCTCCTTCTCAAAGTTTGCCATGCGAGTCGCATGAATAATTAATGTATGGTATATATTTATCATTTTTATTGTAGTACAAAAACTTTACTTCTCGTAAAGTTTAAATTATCCTTGTTGTTTGTTATATTGGGATTATATTGAGTTTTAATTAATCAAAATCAAAAATATAATAATTTGAAGTTGTCTGAGTTTAAGAATGTCACAATTAAAATTTCATGTCATCAATCTTGTTTATCTCTGGTTATTATTTGAATCAAGTTTCATGAAATAAAAATAAACAAGTTTAAAATAATATTTGTAATATTTGTGGTTTTTTTTTTACAGTGACGTGGTTTTAACACCTGAGACTTGTCAGTTGCTAAAGGAGCCTACATTTGACAACTGGCAATGGGAGGATGAAGAAATGTAAGGCCTAAGGATAAATACAGCTGTACAAAAACTTTATATTTTGTTGTTGTTGTTTTTTTATACTATTGAATTTCATGTGTACCTATATGTCTTGTTGTTTTTTTACAGGTTGGTGTTACTACAACAAATGTACCTTGAATTACAGCTTCCTAAGAAATTTGATATTGAGGTAAGAAAAAAGGAGAAAAAAAGAAAGGGTTTCTTATATTAAAGTATGCTTTTAAACTACAAAGTAATCTAACCTAATTGTAAAAGAATTTTACATTTTTCATTAAAAAAATATCTCGATGAATGAAAAAAAGAACTCTCATTGTTTTTTGTTCCATAATGTTTTTTTTTTCAAAACATTGTATTTTTGTTTTATGTTCTCTCTCTTTATTTGATCTTTAGATACAAATCCTGAGAAACTTTCTTGTGAACGTGTACCATCACTACAATGATGTTCCTTTCCATAATTTCCGACATTGCTTCTGCGTCACTCAAATGGTGAGAGAAAATATGAATAACATTTTGTTTTTTTACTATTCATTATTCATACAAGAACAACATTAATTATTATTACTGAAACAAGTTTGCCTTTTCCTGGTCTAGTACATATGGAAAAAAGTCATGTTGTACTATTTCCTATTTGTTATGGCTTATTAGTTTTGTTTTTCATCTACAAAAGTGTAAGGAAACATTTTGAATTTACGTTTTAATCAGGAAAAAAGTTGCAAGTGATTCATTTTATCAAAAACAAGGAACCATTTAACGAATAATCCCTGTTTAAGTGAATGCTACAAAAACGCATGATCTGGGGAAATGGTTTTAGCATCGGTGTTTGCTCACAGATTTTTTAGTAAATAAAAGTACTGAATCTTTCTAAGAATACTTATGCCAATTCAAAGAAAACATGAAAAATCAGGGACTTGAAACATACAAAACAGTGAAAAATTGAAGGGTTCATTTTTTAGTTTACAAATTTTTGAAATTGACCCATTCGGTGTTACAAACCATCCTTTGACCATTTTTTTTGCTGCCATACATTACACATCATAAACCAAATTAGTAGAAATTTGAAAAACTACAGTAAAACGAGCTAGAAACATGACCTGTTTTGTAATTGATAATTTATAGTACTTACATATATATTATATGTACGAGCTGAATGATCAGAAATGAATGAGTAAAGCTTACAAGTTTGAAGCGATCCGAGTGACAAGATAATGGTGTTTAAAAAGCCATTTACCATTTATTCATATGTTTGTACTGTACTGCTTGTGGATCCTGTGTGCATAAAAGCAATGTGATATAATAATATCATTTATAATGTATAGACTATAGACATTATTCATAACGTGTGTGTAACGTTTAACATTGTCCATTTCTCCAAAGTATCAAAGTATTTCTTTGTATGTATACATATTATATAAATTATAAGTGATCGTTTATAGCAGTCTATAAAACAATGTATAAGAAAAAATAAAAACATGAGAAATGAGCAAGAACACACACACACATACAAAATGTTATAGCTTAACTTTGTAATAACATCAATCATTATTAAGCTCCTTTGGGTGGAATGAAAATGAGGGTTGTTGGTTGTTGTTGCATGAAACGGGGCCGGAAACCATTTACTTTCTTCTTCTTTTCCTCCTCCTTCTTTTTACTATCTTTCCTTGTCTCGGTGGGCGAATGTGTAGGTAACTGTCTTTTTCTTTCTTTTTTTCCCCAGGTACAATGTACAGTGTGTACAACGGACTGTTTGCTTTTTTACACACTATTTATTACGTATTACGTACCTTGTCTATTTTCTATTTTATTTTAGTTGCTGTCCAATACAATACATAGACGCGTATAGTGTACAGTGTACATTTTTCATGTGTATTTCACTTTTGATTCCCTTTGTGAGATCACAAAGTTGCAGATGGTTAATGCCAGATCAAATTTCCTTTTCATCCAGTTAGCTTGATGCTTGATACATTATTCGCGGTCACGTAAACAACCATCTACAATGTACATTCCATATGGTTTTGTTTGGTCCTTTCTGTTCGTTTTTTTATTCCGGTCCTCCTGTTTTATGTTTTTCTTGTTTACCCTTTTATCTATATTCCTTCTCCTTGCCGATACTTTTTCCTACCCCATTCACCAAATATCAAAGTACACACATAGAACAAGACGTAGAAATTTCTGGAGCGAAAATAACATGCTCCATAAAAATTATACATGTTACTGTTTGTATTATATATTATGTTTTAACTTTTAATCATATTAATAAGTAATGACTTTATATGTAGTATTTTTGTATCAAAGTATTACAGAGTAATAATAATGATTGTGTAAATTACTAAAGTTATGCTAAAGGCTAAAGCTAATATCATTATGCTGGAACATTTCAAACCAAATGAGTAACCATAAAACCATAATCATAATCACAAAGACATTACACAAAAAAACAATAACTTTTGTTACATAGCACAACATTATTAGTATTATTATGATTATTATTATGTGATTAAAAGGTTTCTAATTTAAAGTACATTTTTTCCATATTATTTTCAGATGTTTGGAATGATATGTGCTGTCAAACTGTGGGAAAGGATTGGGGATTTGGAAGTCTTAATACTCCTGACCTCGTAAAGAAATACAATATTCAAAATTATTATTAACATTTTCCTCAAAATGCCTTTAGTCTTTATGTTTTGTAGTTAGTTTTTACATGAACTTTTCTTTCAAACTTCTAATTTGTAGGTCAATTTGTCACGACTTACAGCATCCCGGCTACAATAATATTTTTCAGGTAATACTTTATTTCTTCCTATGATATACATTTTATGCATGATAAAAGGTGCAATATGTTGTACTTGTGGTATGGCTCTGCTGTCTCAAATTTTATGTATCATCTCTTCCTGATGAAAGGAACAGTCGTATTTAGTACTGAGAATAATTTATTTCAAGTAGAATTATTTCTTGCACCTTTTATTCTCAATTCTCAACTCATTTCGTAAATTGTCAGATATCGTGAAATATAATGTCCAGTACGCGGCCAGAGTTTTAATGATGAATCATCACATGTTCTTTATAAATTGTTATGTATGTATATTCTACATTCTACATACAAGTCAAACTGTAGTAATGACCTGGAGAAATATTGAGAGAGAGAGACAATAAAAGGAGTGTGAACTTCCTTACATCAGAATAGTAATGTAGATATTTGTAAGGGGATCGTGTGTTTGAAGCGTTTAGGAATAAAACAGTGGAAATATTATACAAGTCAGGGAAAACTAAATACACATGTATATGACATGAATAGGAAATGAGGAATGAATAACTCACTTTGTACTTTGTATTTTGTATTTCATGTTCTGAATCGGAATTATTGTTAGCTCGAGTCTTGAATCTCGAGTTGGAAATTGCCGAGGGGGAAAGTCCTTAATATTTATAATAAATCACGTTTCTACCTTCTTTACTATTATCATTAGGACCATCCTCATTTGTTCCAGTACTAGGAATAATGAAAATGACAATAATGATACTGATAGCCAGATTCTGAGGAATTTCTCTTATGAAAGACTCTAGTAGTGAAAGTTACCAAAGTAATGATGTCTTCATACTTCATCATAATAATACACCAGTATAACATACCAGATATCCATTATGAGTCTTGGACAAGTGTATGTATCATGTACAATGTACATTGTACATTGTCCGTAGTAAAAGGGAAGAACTAATAATTATTCCTAGGAATCACACACATATAAACTTAATAACAATTTAGGTTCTTACTCTTGTTCTTCATCTTTTTCAGAAATGAAGCATATAATGAAGAAAGTCCTGTGAAATTAATTACTTACATTGCATAAGAACTTGTATAATTTTCAAATGTTGTTGTGTATAGATATAAATGATGTTTTTTGAATTCGAAAACTCGAGATTCTGCATGATGAAGAATATGATGAAAGTGAGGGAATCTACTCCTAAGTTGTTATTTATTTTTTGATAGGAATTAGTAGTATTACTATCATTATCGTTATTCAATAAATATTGCGTGGGATGGGATTCATTCATGGTGATGACAAGTAAAAGATTGAAGGAAGTGGATTCTGCTTGAACATTACAAAGGATTTGTCATGTTTTACTTAAGTAGTCACCTTTTACCGTAATGCACTGAATTTAATTTCCTGTTTACACTTTGAAATTTCAAGGAGTACTTTCAAGATTTTGATCCAACTTTCTCTCAATCTGAATAATAAACTTTTAATTATTATTATACATTTTTAGTTACAGCTTCCAGCCTTGTTGAACATTGAAATTTCCTTTTCCCGTTTCAGGCATTTTGTATTTTATATAAAGGATACAAGAGATTTTGAAAGGAATTAGTTTTTCAATGAAAAACAAAAACAAGCAAAAAATATGTGTGGGGTATACGGTATACGATATGTGAAGGTGACATAAAATACCAAATAATAATACTGAAAACCCAAAAAATTAAATGCTTTTGACACGCAAAATGCATGGGTTAAAACATTCAGCAAATATCCACGTGCATGACGGATTCAGATTATTATTATGATGATAAATAATAAAAATAATAATGAGTGCAGCAAAAACTGAAAATTGATGCATATATACAATAACACATACAAGCATGTAAACAAGAGTGTGATGAACATGATGACGTGGGTTCATGAGAATCAGGATGATGATTAGAGATGAAAAGATCATAAAGACGTAAAACAAGAGGAAATTCTCATTTACTTTTGAGGAGGCGTTACAGTTTGATGACATTTGTAGCCTTTTTTATGGTTCTGTGTGTATACGTATGTACAATGTACAATATACATGGATATTCAAGATATGAGTATGTAAAGATGGGAGCAGAATTATTATTATTTGCGCCCTCCAGTGAGCTGATAAGTGTACATATATATTATTATTGTGGTGTATGAGGATTGAGGATCTCGAAGAAGAATCTAGACTCTGGAGGCATTTGACAAAAATACGAGTACGAGTATTTACAAGTATCCACAATGATCTGTAATATATATAATGTACATGTGTTCCAAGTCGTTTTGGTCTGTCGTCATAGTCACTTCACTCTCGGTGCTGTCTCGTTATTCCGTTGCTGCGGTCTATCTGCATTATTATTACTATTATTGTTATTATTCCAGACTGGAGACTTGAGACGTTGGAACTGGGAACTCAAGTGCTGCAACTAGGTTTAAACGTTATTTGTGGCTAGTGCGAAGCTATGGTATTGTAAAGAAGCAGAGTTGAGTGTTGAGTGCTTCTCTATCTCTTCGCAGCGTGTGAGCTTTCGATCTTTCGGATTAGTGTATCCAGTATACAGATAGAGTATGGAGTATGGACATTCTCCTTGTAGATTGTAGATTGTACATAGATGTAGAGTATAGATTGAGAGAAAGTAGCAGAAAAAGGAGAAAGGGCATAAGAGATGCATTAACAGATTGACGGGGTGTCGACGGTCGCTCCTCTTCTTCTTCTTCTTCTTGGACTTTTTTCCTCTTCTTCCTTCTGCATTCTCATTTTCTCTCGTCTTCCTCGTCGTTCTTGGTTCTTCGTCATTACTATTGTCGTCTTTAACTTTTTTCCCCCAGCACAAAACAACACAACTTTCACATTCTCTCTCTCTCTCTCTCTCTCTCTCTCTCTCTCTCTCTACAACAAGAAAAACACAATTTTCCATTTTATGAGCTAGACCGTGCCGTGTCACTTACGATGAGTGGAGAAGAGGATGACGATGACGAGGAAAAATAAATGATGAAAAAACCAATGGCAATCTGTCATGTTCAACCATCAACCACGCTTTATTTTAAATGATCCTTGTACGGACATCGTAAAATCCCTAGTTATTATTATTTTGTTATTTTTACTCCAGGCTCGAATTTTTTTGTCTTGGTCTCGACGGTGTTTTTATGACAAAAACATGTATTTTTCCAGACCTCCTACAGACTAAAAAACCGAGTTTGAAAGGTCATAGAAATAATTGTTTCTTTAAAAAATCAATCGGTTAATGGTTAATAGTTATTGATTCCGGAACATGTTTTACGCCTTAAATCTTAAATGACCTTTGTGTACATACTTATATACAGAACAATGTTAAACTTTTATGCATGAATATAAAACTTGTTTGGTAATTGGTGATAAAACTGTAAAGATGTACATGAGAATATGTAGAAACGTAAAAACTAAAAACATGCCCTTTTTCTGTATGTACTCCGTACATTCGTCTTGTAAAAGACTCGGGCTGAGAATTAAAGCTTAAAACTATTTAATAGTTTCTCCGATGTTTGACAAAAAGCTTTGAAATTAAGTTAGGTCCGTAAATACATACTACTGCAAGCCTATTAAATGTAAGGAAGAGAAAGTTGAAAGCGGAAAGCAGAGTTATAGAAAGAGTGAACATGAAATTGGATACGAAAGTGAACGTGATCTAGAGACAAATGAGATGAAAAAACTGTATTCATTAATGGATTTTCAGATAAACGCACAGACTGAGTTGGCTCTCCGCTATAACGACATATCTCCATTAGAAAATCATCACTGCAGTATAGCATTTCGAATATTAGAGGTATGTACATAATATTACAATACAATTATTTCTATTATTATTTACACAATGTGTGTAGACTGTGAAGTACCCTTTAAAAAATTAAAAATGATTTCAACTCTTTTTTCCCTTATAGGATCCAGAATGTAATATTTTCCGTAATTTACCTACTAGCACCTACCGAAAAATTCGAGAAGGCATCATTCGTTGTATTCTTGCTACTGATATGGCAAGGCATAATGAAATCGTCAATCAATTCCGTGAAATTTCCCCATATTTTGATTCAACAAACCGTGCTCATGTGAATTTGGTAAGTCAAATGTTTAAATTTTTTGTACAAGTGTATGTACAATGTACATTCTATAATATAATTATTTCGAATCAACTATCCACAGTAATTATTATTGACAATAATTATTTGTTATTTTATCATAAAATAAAATGCAAACCATAAATAATAAATAGACATCAATGTAATATTGTATATTGTAGTAACAAAAATAATCAGTTTGTATAACATAATACTTATAATTACTAATTACTTATATTTTGAGGATTTGGAGAAAATGTTTTGTGTGTTGTACTACGTAATACACAATAAAATAGATATAATTAGAAGGTATAGCAATGTATCAATTTCTTTCTGGATACTGGAATGAATATCTTTTATTTATGTTTGTTCTTGTTCTTGTTGTTATTAAACCCGTACAGTTGTCCATGGTATTAATTAAAGTTGCTGACATTTCCAATGAGGCCCGCCCAATGGACGTAGCTGAACCCTGGCTTGATTGTCTACTTGCTGTAAGTTTCAATGTCTGTTCCCTCTATTATTATTATTATTATTATTAGTAGCTATTATTATAGTTATTAGTATTCTTATTATTACTCTTTAATGATATTATTGGAACTTTAGCTAAAACTCGATAGACCATGAATAGACATGTGTTTTTGTAATCGGTGGATACATAAAGTATCAAGTCTGTGTTATGTGACTCATATGGAATGGATCATGATGATAGCAATTTTATTCTTATTTAATGGTCATGTGCATATCAAATATCAATACTTTGTGCTATTTTCATCGACGCCATAAACATTTATAGGATAATGTAATATTTGTGCATACTATGTACTTATGCAGTATGGAGTATGTACGATATACTATTCTACGACATACATCTTGGGATTTGATTGGAGATACAAGATACAAGACATAATTTGGAATTGGCGATTTAGCTTTGTTTCTCAAGACGTGCTCGGTGCTTGATGATCAACTCCTGCAAAAGCTTGATTTTTGTCTATAGTATATACTGCGATTGGATTGCTCAAGAGAAAATTAAAGCTATTGTGTAAAAATGATATTCATTCTTCACTCATCTCACGTAGATGCATCAATAACTATATATTATGTACTGTATTTAGGTTCCACGTTAACTTGAATACTTTGAATAAGAGGAAGAAATTAAGTTTGTCATGTTTTATTGTAGTTTAAATTTCTCTGTTTTTTCTTTTCCGTTTCCCCTTTTTCTTTGATCTGACATCTGACCTTCATTCTTTGAAAAAGTGAGAGTCTGGTTTAGTGTTTCCATCGATGGAAAAGGCAATAAAAGAGATCACACTATGTAATAAAATAGGTAATTGACCGAATTGCAGTTAATCATGATCATGTTAGTTTGAATTTTGAATTTAGGTTGTAAAAAGACTTAGAATTTGAGAGGTGCATTTTTACTACCACAAAGCACATAAACGCATATTATTACATAAAAAGCTTATTTTGAGAGAAAAAAAAATTTCCAAAAAACTTTAAAACTTTAAAGTAACAAGAATTTCAGACATAAACAAAGGAAAAGGAAACCATTTGAAATCAAACTACTTTTTCAGTTTATCAAATCTCAAAAGTCAGCGACATTAGTACTTAGTACACCATTGATTTATGTACACTGTATTCTTTTAATGCTCAACGTGTTAACTCAACACTCAACATGTATGGTATGTAAGTTGAAAGGTTTTTGTCAGCAGAATATGAAAGGTCCTAGTGTTGTACAATATCATCCTACCTCATAACTTATAATCCCAAGAATGGTTAAAATTTACATAGGTTTTGGAAAATAAAGCAAGTTATGAAGTGCATATAGGTAATAATAATATTTAGGTGCATATCTTCATTTTTTATGTAAGAAAGGTCAAAGATGTAAAACAAAAGAAATAAAAGGTAGGTTAAAAACGTATGCAGACTGTGACTGCTGACTGTACAGAGAAATTTTATTGATAAAATAATATTATATCGTGTTAATAAAACATGTAAGAGAATGAAAAAGGTTAGTAAAGTAAAGAAAGTGTAGGGAATATGGAAGGGGGTTGGCACTTGAAAGATTATGGGGATTTACATATCCCACTCTGACTATTCTTACTTTCTCTTCTCAGGATGAAAATTCATGTATATGTGAAATATGACATTTTACATTTTACTCTCTTTTTCATAACCATTGAAGGTTTTAATGGACGAACCTACTTACTTGCGAGTTACGAGTTACGAGTGTCCTTTGTACTTTATGTTTATGCTGAGATCTTCATGTCAAAGTATTCCAGTCTTTTTTATGAGTTTCATGTATGAGATTGTTATGATAATGATGATCTTGCTCTGCATGTTTATTGTGTATAGTGTATCGAGTATATTTTAGAGGGTATTTCATCTTCATCTTTATCTTTGTATGCTGCATAATTTATGCATAGGTGCAAATATTATAATATGTTTTATACTTAATACTTGATACCTCAATGTGAAGACATGTTTAAAATAAAGTACTAAAATGTCCTACATATTTATATAGTTATATTTTGTGTGCATAGAAGAGAGTACAAAATGAGAGTAGGAGGGTATAAGAGAAAAGAAAAAGTGCTACAACTAGACTACGACAATCTATATTTCTCGAGAATGGGATTTGATGCAAAAGAAATTTGAGTCTTGAGTCTTGAGTGAAAAGTGTAAAAGCTCTCACATCAGTGTCCTTGTATATAATGTTTGATATATGCGTCTTTTTTTCCCTAGTTGACGTTAAATTTTACAGTAAATAGTGTATAGTGTATATCATATCATATATTAAAAAAGATGTAAAACAAGAGAGAGAGACATCAAAATATGTTTAGAGTTTAGATTATGGATTACTTTTTGTTATACTTGTACTGTGTATAGTGAATAGTTGACACAATTTTCACGTCACCAGTCACCATCTTTCAAAGATGAAAATACAAAGCAAGCCAAGTGTGAATTGCAATATATCTAGTATCTATAATTCTAGCATTGACGTGTGTGCCTCTGTTTAAATAAACTTATAATATTTTATGTATTGTATATTATATTATGGCACATGTAGCATGAATATCCTTTTGATATTTGCTTACAGTTCATGGTTCATACTAGTTCATACCTCATATTCATAATATAGGCTGTTCAAAAATAAAGTTGAAAAATACTTGTAAAATAGATTTATAATAATAATAATATGACAAAAAAAACCATTGACTCTTGAATTTTTTTCTATTCATTCATTCATACAGGAATTCTTTCAACAGTCTGATACGGAAAAATTAGAAGGACTTCCAGTCACCCCGTTTATGGACCGAGATAAAATTACCAAACCCTCCTCACAGTGTTCTTTCATTGGACTGGTACTACTCCCACTTTTTGAAGCATTGGGCGCTTTCTTCCAAGAATTGGAGGTAAAACAACAATGACGTCTACGCATTATTATTAATATTATTAAGTATTACGTATTCATGTACTGTTTTTTTTTAATATTATGTATTATGTAATTTCTAATCCTTTATTTGTCCTCTTTAGAACAAATAACAAATACATAGATATACACTGTACACAGCAAACAAAAGTTCATCCTTTGTCCTTTGCTTTCTCTAGCTACTCATTTTAGTAGACAAATCAAATAGTAACATTTCCACCATTTTCTCCCTCATATTATCCCATATTTGACTTCCACATCACTTTCACATCTTCACAGTCACCGAGTCAATTCTATTTTTGTTCGATATGTACATTGTACATTGTTCAAATGCTCATTGAAGATCTCATCCTTATTCTCGTCTCATGACTCATGACGTATTTCATTCTAATATTTCTATTCATCATCCATTATCCGAGTACTGTCGCTATTTCCACACTGTACATTGTACATGTTACAAGTGTTAATATTTTCAGTATCCAGTATCCAGTAACAAATTTAAACTTCCCAACTGAATTATTCATAATTCATATCATTGACTATTCTATTCTAGTAGGAAACAAGGACAAAGTCTGTGTCTGTGCATCTGTACGCCGTACTGCACAGGAAAAAGTAAAAAGAAAGGAGAGTGAAAGCATATTGTATTGTGAGTTGTGAATTTAGAACAAGTTTCCATCATGGTTTCTAGCCGTGTGCAGACAAGTGTGTGAAAAAGCAAATAGAAAGTGAGCAGATAGTGAATAGTGAGTGAATATGAAATGATAAATGACATAGGAAAAACATTATGCATGCAGAAGAATCTATTTAAATGTAGGCAGTAGACAGTACAGTACAATATGAAGTAATATGAAGAATAGGAGACGCGTGGACGATGAATGTTGAAAGTTGAAAATATTATATGCTGTGCATGAATCTGAAATTGAATTTATGGAGATATTATATAGTAGTATATAGTATATTATATAGCACATTGTATTGTATAGGATGTATAGCTTTTTGTAAATTCATAGGACATGGGACAATGAAGAGAATCATCTCAAGTGTAGATAATTTCATTCATGACCATTATATTTTAGAATAAAGCATGTAAGCTCTAAGCACTATAAGAATTCCCTATCATAAAATATAATATATCCAAAGTCAGTCTTTTTATGCGTATAAAGTATAAATGAAAAATGAAATGTACATAGTACATAATATAATGTAAGTATAATCTTTGTGAAATTCCAAAATTAATGCATTTACTCCATAATACTATATATAAAAAGAAGTCTACTATATTGGCCAAAGTAGGAAAGAAAGATGGAATTTGAAACAAATTAGAGTTTTATATAAGTAAGTGCTTTGTAGAACAATATTGTAGCTTGAATCCTTAGGCTGGAGTTGGAGCCAGTTTAAAATGTTAAAGGATTGAATTAATGCTTTCTATGTTCACTATTCACAATGTTCACTTTATACTTGATACTTGGAGGCTGTACTTTGGAAAGTGTTTTGAAATTTGAAATACATTATGTATATAAATGAACTGTGGGAGGTGACGATGAAAGGTTGGTAGGAAAATAGGAAATAACATTAACTGGCTGGTGTCTGGCTGTGAGCTGTGAGCATCTGTGAATTAATCGAATATGCATTAAACCTGAGCATTATCTGCCTACAACGTATATGATTTTGGTACATTCATTAGCAGTCTACATAAAGTGAAATAGTGTTTTATAAGATATTGTACGTGCAAGTGTAAATGATAGAAGGCGGAAATTAGCTAAATATGAAAATGACAGACAGGTAGCTTACTTCAAAGGTTTTCCATTTTCCATCTCTGCATGTCTCTGTACTATGTACTTTCTACATTGAGTATAAAATGTACTTAGGTAGATCTATTCGCATTTCGTATTTATTAAACAGTGTACAGAAAAGTACAAACAAAATATTATGTGAAAACTAGAAATTTGATGTGTGTTTTTCTTTGTATTTAGTATTTATGAACTGACAATGAGAATGAGCGGTGTATATACATGTATTTTCATGCATGTGAAAAAGAGAAAAGACAGAAAATTTCAAATGTTGAGTTGCTTTTTCTTTTGTCTTTTGTTTTCCAGCCTTTGATAGTACAGCCCGCTAGATATGCCCTGGAGTATTATCGCAGACTGAATGAAGCATCACAAGCGACTCGTTCTCATAGGAAGAGTCAGGATGTGGGTCTCAATAGTAATCTAACTGCTACATCCATTTCTGTTTCAACAACATCAGCTATAACAACTACTAATACAACAACAACCACAACCACATCTTCCTCATCCTCCTCAACAGGAACAATAACCACTTTGCCAAACAATGATAGTAATTCCAAAACCAATCATCATCATCAGCATCACCATCTCCAGAACCACAACAGTAGTAATTTATGTGATAATAAAATTCCGTCCGATCCATTTAATGTAAATAGAACAGTGTCTCGTTCAAACAGTGTGTCTATGCCAATGTCCATCCTACCGAATTCTAGTTCTAATTCTGAAGCAATGGTGACTTCTTCTGGTGGTGGTGGTGGTGTGGATACTGGGATGGACTCTCCAACAAAGTATAATCCAATAACTATAGCACATCGACGTGCATCTCAACTATTAGTAAGATCCTCGGGTTCGGGTTCCGGTTCTGGAAGTGTGACAAGTCTCAAATCCATGACGATGCGTTCTGGTCATTTCACCTCCTTCCCCAGTCTAGAGGACAGTGAGAGGGAGGGGGACTCGGATGACGATGAAATCACGGAAGTGGCCGTGAGTGAAAGAGCTTTAAAATTTAAAATTGCGACTGAAAGTTCCTTTGACTTTGGATCCAGTCGAAAGGGGAGTCGAGAGAATAAGAGTGAGTCCAGTGGACAGAGTGGGTCGGGTCAAAGTTCATGTACAACCAATAATATTATTGTCAATGTGAATAAGGATATTCTTTGTTGTACTACTACTACGACTACTACTAGTAGTACTACAAGTAATTTTATGAGTACAAATGATGTCAAAGATGATTTACAACATTCTTCTCTTCCTCCTCATCATGTTCAACCTTTTCAAATTCAAAATCAAATTCAAAACCAAGCGTCATCCTCTTTATTTAGTACAATCACTTCACCTACCAATGAAAGTCCTAGTAGTAGTAGTAGTGCAACACCGTGTGGAGGAAGTGGAACAGGAGGAGTTGGAACAACCACAATTAACTCAAATGCCAAAGTTAAGGCCAAAGAATCATTTTTTTCGAGATTAAAATTATTCACTGAACGACTAAGTATTTCCACTGCTACGGATTCAAGTGGTGGGAGTGGAGGGAGTACTGGAGGGGGTAGTCCACCTGCTCATAAGGCAGCACAATCTCAACCTCAGGGATTCAACTACTTCCGGCGAAGTCGAAAAAGTAGTAGTGGAGGGAAGGGGAGTGCTTCCTCACCGATTGCATCATCTCATCATCATCATCATCTTGATTCAGACCGTCCTTCCTCATCTAGTTCTATTGTTGCGGCTATTTCAACACCACGTCGTTCATTCAAACATCGAGGATCCAATTCAGATCCGGAAGGGACGGAAACGGAGGAATTTCTACGACGACGCCTACCTCATCATCGTCATCCGCCCTCCGATCATCATACTCAAAGTGAAGGGGAACGGGATTCCGAGCTGGGCTCACCTGAATGTTCACCCGCTCTAAGTCGTGCGGATAGAGGAGATGAAGCCAAATCCTCATCCAGTTGGAAACAGTGTGGTAGTTTGGATAGGTAACATTTTACTTTTTATATTATTTTATTCCCAGAAATTTGAATTTTATTAATAATAAATTATTAATAATAATTATTTTTATTGGCTTTTTTTATTAAATGTTTATCATCTTTATATTGTTATTTTTTCAGTATTTTGTCCAAAGAGGAACCAAAGAGATCTCCAGCACGAAGATTAATGCTTCCAAGATTCTCATCATTTGTACATAAACGTACTCGATTTATAAGGCGCTTGTCCCCCAAAAGCTCAGAACATCAAAGCTGAAATTGTTTTACCTGTTGTTGTGTATGTCCAACCAAACAGGATTGAATAATAAACAATTAAATAAACAACTAAACAGGAAAACACATCATACTATGCATATTATTATTATATTATATATATTTATGTACTTGTAATATCAAATATCATACTTGACAATGCTTAGGACTTATGACTTATGATGACATATTAGTATAAAGTATAAAATGTATAACTATCATTTTACATAGTTTTAAGTTTTAATTTTAATGACAATATAGTCAAAATAGATTATTTGTATAACATTGTAATCATTAATCACAAATAATTATTCAACTATACATCAAAAAATATCAAAAATCAAAAGGCATTATAAATAATGTGTAAAAAAATATATTCAATATTTTTAACGATGAGGACTACAAACTAATTCAACTGCCATGATATTTTTTTTTTGAAAAGCTCTAGTCATAAATCACAAGTCGAGGATTTTTTCTTACTGATATCTTTATGTTGTCTCTGTAAAATGTATTGACTACATCTTTAGACTGTAGACGCATGAGGATTTCAGGAGACAACGATCTCGATACACTTTTATAACTTTAATAAACTGTGCAAGTGCAAGTACTGTAACTCACTGTTACATAAAATGCGCCTAAAATCTAAAACGTGTAATATGTATTTAGAATTCAGAAACAGCTCTGTTAACTTTCAAAACATAAAGAATTTAGCATCAGCAGAACGTTAAAATGGTTTCTTAAAATCAGTTATTCCTCTCGATTCTCGAGTAAATATTTTTGTTCAATTTTTCGAAGCAAAAAACATGTCATTTTTAGGGAATAATTATTATTATTACTGTTGATTAATGGTATAATGTTATGTTTTATTCAGTGTAAAGGAATTTATAAGTAGTAATATATATTATCTGTATTTTAGAATGTAATAATTATTGGTAAAATAAAATCTACATGCGTGTGCTAACTTTTTGTGCTATGTAAATATATTGTGTAGATATACAACGTACAAGATATACTAAGAGTATTGATGATATTTTAAATGTACATAATATAGTATAACTATTTGTAAGACTATACAAATATATAATAGCTGCTAACATTGCGGGCTCAATGTATAAATGCAGGTTTTTTTTCTCAAAATACAAATATTTACTGTCATTGTTATCATTACTGTGTTTTGGTTATTAGAGGGCAAAAAGGTGCATACCTAAAAAATATAGATTTTAAAATTAATATAAGACTTAACTGTAGAAGGTATAATGTATGATTATATAAATGTGTGTGGTGTATGTAGTGTAGGTATTGTGTACTTGTTTTTAAGGTACAATATTCTAGTTACAATATTCTAGTTACACTTTGTTTGATAAAAAATCGACATACCATCGAAAACTGAAAAAACTTACTCATTATTTATTGTGCAGCGTTATACGTTAGACATATGCAACAATCATTAAATAGGCATGATTGGAAATTATACAGTCTCTTATTATTCTTTTTTCTTTTTATTTTTCGTACATTGTACATCAGCTTTAAATAAGACACTGACAAATTGGAGAGAACTTCAAAATGATCTACGGAGGATTACGAATCAACTCTCATAATATTATATGATGCATATAGACTCACACTCATGTTTTAAACTTATCAAAATTGTCTAACATACTTTTAAAAACTGATGTTAGATCACACTATTAAAATTTGTAATTATTATTATTAGCAAAAAGTAACATCAGTTTAGTACATATTACATATATATACGGAATACGGAACAAGCAAAATACAATCAGTGACAATTCATAATTCATCGTTCATTGTGTGACTAAAAAGTGTTGTTTATTAAAAAAAATACTAGTGTAAACGTCAATCACTATATGTATTACAATATATTATAGCCAATAGCCAATATATGTGAGTGAAATCTGGAATTTGGCCGATCTGAAGTAAACTGTATTGCGCAGAAAATCGACGCGCCGATTTCTCGCACAGCATCTCTCACATGTTAAAATTATTTTTAATTAATTAT
>JABASP010001768.1:0-25691 GCA_019776565.1 Sminthurinus signatus | reverse complement strand
TACATGACATTTTATATGTGAGTATAATATACATACTACATATTCCATGTTGTGTAGTTTACTGTTTAAGTATGGAATTTTCCTATAAATCGTTGTAAACCTTTTTAACAGCCTTACGTCTGACGTCTGGCTTGTGTATAACGTATACATATTATGTAAGGACTAACCTCGTGACTTATGAGCTAGAACATTCATCAGTGTGGTTTTACCCGCTAAAAAAAAGATTATAAAAATAATTAATCAATTATAAAAAACATCTTTATATTGTCTGGCAATAAAAAATATGGCTAATAGAAGAATGAGACAAATTATTTTAAATTCTCACCACCGCTTGCCCCCATAACGGCCATGAGGGTACCAGGATATACGATTCCGGAAACTGTTGAAATAATAAAAAGATGTTAGATTGTAAATTTTAACCATCTATCATACATTATGCACATACAGTAATTCTCAATATAACCACGTGTAATAAATATACTTACCATTATTAAGAACTCGTTTAAATGGATTGTGTCTCTGGGTTCTGGAGAAAATTGAACCTAATGATGATGAATGAGGGTACAAATTTTATAGTGGTTGAGTTACAAATATAATTTTGCACATGAATGGATTAAGTATTGGAAATTGGAATAGAAAATAGTAATAAATAGTATCAAATTTACCTTTTTTGAGTGCAACATACGCTGAGAGATCTCGCCATGCTAGTGTGACTCCTCGAGATTTTTGATCTTGAATTCCCATGTATTTTTTCCCTTTTTTTGGTCGAAACATCATAGGAACCTATAAAAATATTTGAGAGAGGAAAACCGCTTTTAGAATTTCAACTTTGAGCCATAATGAACAATATTATATTATTCTTTCAATGAATTCCTTGTCTTTTCTTTGTTGTTTTTGCATAATTAGTACAATATAGATAGTAGATTGAATCGATAAGCATATAGTTAGTAGTTAGTAGAGATAATCTTGAACATGGTATGATATAATGTATATCTTACAGTCTCATGCAAGTTGAAAAATTTATAACAGTGAACAATAAGAAATTAGAATATTATTCAAATAATAAATTAAGGTATTATTCAAAAATAGTAACCACTATGCAAAATACACACAATACAACTAATAGATCTTATACACAGTACACAGTCTATCGTATCCTAAAGTTTTTATGTAACATGCAATAACATTAATACTATAATGTAATGTATTTTTCCATTTATGATACCTGATCAGAAGATGTTTCGTCGGGTGTAACTATTCCATTGTTTTCTTCATTAACTCCGTTTAGTTCCGCAGAGTTATTGCTCTTTAAGCTTCCGGTTGACTCAATCCTTTGAATTGGCATTGTGATTATTAAAATTAAGATTTATATTTTAAAAGGTACACACACACTCACACACAAACAAACACAATCACTTACTACTTATAATTAATTAAAATGTTCATTTAAAAATACACCTTTTTCAACTATCAGTATAAAAATATTATATACATAACAGTTAGTAGTAATAGGGTTTAATATTTCCTACCACTATATTTAAAAAAAATTAAAAAAGGAAGGTAAAATAATTAGTTTCCCTAAACTACAAAATCTCACTCACAGTTTGTGCAACTCGGAAATTTGTGGGACCTTGCATCTCTATTCTCTATACTTGATTTTAGATTTTAGGATTATATAACTAGTATATTTGAAAGAATGTATATATTTATGCACTTACATAGTAAACTGCAAAATTCACAATCCAATCCAATCCAGGCATGAGGTCAAATAGACATGTATATGTTAAACTATTATATAACAATGTACAATGTACAAGCGTTACTTAATACTAAGGTTTCTCTTCTCCAGCACACATACACACACAATAAAAATCCACTACAGCACACTGGATAACTAAAAACACTGTATATATTATATGATACTTTAATAGTTATAGGAATGGGGGAACTTATGTAAAAATCTCCATCGTCCTGATGGATGATGCTGATGCTGATTCTAATGATGATTTTTGTATTATACAATCAGCCACGGAAACTAAACATTTATGATGTTACATAAAATACAACAACTAGTAATAAGATGGGGAGGTGACCAAAACCAAACCACCTTACAGAAATGTTGTCCACACACTCAATACTTAATACTTGGTACACTCTACAGAGTCTACACACTATACACTACACACTAGACAGACAAGACGTGAGACAGTGGAAGCATATATACTTTGTTGAGTTGGTTTGGTTTGGTTTAACTTGCTCTCGCTACATACACGTGGAAATCTTATGAGAGCACAAAAACAGACAGAGGAGTCAGAATGAAAAGTCGTTCAGGTAACTCTGGTTGCATAACACACATGGATTTTCTGTATGTATATATATGCATGCTTGCTGTTCTTCAATCTGCAACCTTTGGTATCAAATATCAAACATCAACTGTATCCAATGAAAGTATCTTAATGTGTATGGAAAATTTAATGTACATATTATATTTTCCTGTGTGTACTGTATATTATTTATTATTTAGTACTGTGAGATGTGTGCAAAAGATAGGATACACACGCTATATGCTGTATGTATACATTGTATTATGAAGTATGATCAAGTTCCATGAGCAAAACTTCACCATCCAATATAATATTTTACTTGACTTGATTTTGCTTCATGTGAAAAAAGTCACATGTGTAGACTTAACAATACACATGAAAGAGACGTGGAGAGAGAGAGACAGAGAGAGGAAAAGAGGTAGGATCTCCTTTACTTCCTTTGACACAAGTACATTTATGAATGGTACTTATGTCTTACATCTATAAGTATTTTATATTTTATATGACATATTATATGACTATATTATAAACCTTTTTACTTTTTACACTGTCATATGCAATAGGCAATATACGTATAGATATTTTATACCAAGTTCAGTTTCTTCTTTCAGTTTCCCATCAAGCTTCATCAGAGCCACACGCATGATATTTAATAAGAATGGCAAAGATAATAGTCCATCAAACATAATATAATATTATGTATCTACCACACACTATAGGTACAAAAAACTACATACTGTTTATTATTACGCTTCAGTTGATACTGAATTTTCCAAACTCTACACTCTATATACTCTATAGAATGTAGAATGAAATGAATGAGAATCAGTTTTTATGTGTGTGTGTTGTATAATCCTCTCTTGTTCAGATGGGACGATGGACGATGTTGTACAATACACAATACATACAAAGCAAGTTTTTTTCTTTGTATTGAACTCTTATTCTTCTCCAGATTGCCCATGGCAAGGCAGAATTACTTTTTGCACAAGAGGTTGTATACTCCATTCTTACCTATGCTTACATGTACTTAAGTATTTGCACTTACTACACTATTGCAATTTTAATTCCAGAATATATAATATCTTGTTCCTGTATGTAGAAAAGATGTATATTTTATTACAGTACATTCTACATTCGTATGAATGCGTAGCCGTATACTAGTACATATTATAATATGAAAATTTTCAGGTAGAATGATTGGATGCTTGGCGAATGGTGAGTATACTGACGACTACTTTTTAAACTCAAAGAATGTCCCTTGTTGGTTAGTCACATGTCACATTATACTTATGCGGTGGTTTCATTTCTTGTTCTTCTTCTTGGTTACATTACGTAAAAATATATAGGTGACAAGAAGATCCGTCATTTGAGCAAAATCAAGATTCAAGATGAACTACTGTATACTGTGTGAAATTCTCTATTGATTTCATACATTTTATACTACAGGGGTGTAATTCCATATAATATTCATTTAGTATGCACTATGTAGTATTATTCTATGTGATATGATTCTGGTTTTTGTATATTCTGTATTAGTCCCAAATCTCACTGATCAAATCAAATCTTTTGAGAAATGGATAATTTTAAAAAAATTTAAATTTCCAATGGTACCATATCAAAGCTATTAGCTACCATATTAAATCACTTGGCTCACTAATACAATACAACTAAAGCTTGAGTAATTAAACACACTCCACTTGTTTTTCAAATAGGATGTATAAATTAGTTGATTGAATAGAATAACGGACACTCTATGGTTTTATCATGTATCTTGATGCTTCCTCATAATATTATCTGTATTTCCGTTATATCTACAATAATTATTTGTCTTCTTCAACACATTCACATCATTTTGAAATTTATACCGTATTTTGCATTTTGTCCTGTAAGTAACATACGTGTATATTATTATATACCTATTTTGTTCATTCTTCAGCATTCTGGTCAGAATTATGCTTACAGCTTACAGCACATGCACATGAATGCAAGCTCATAAAGTAATTTGATACACTTTTATGTATCCATCACGGAAAATTTTTTGACCTGTGACGTGAAGCTTTTACTTACTCTCCGTACACAGTCTACCTATTACATACATACAGTATACAGCTGACTTATTATGACTGATGAGCTCGCTTCAACTGTCAAAAGTTATGAACTTATAAGTGTTCTTTTTCCAACTCGCAACATTTTTGCCTCGTGTATTTATGTATCTACTTGTAAAACATGCAACAAACATGATACATGTGCATTGCACATGTACATACTTGTATAATATTTGAAAATGATTAGTCATCTATGTATATTATAACAAAAAAACTTAGGAGAGAAAGTACTACAGGTTAATATAGTAATATTTGAAGAATATAATATAGTTTGCTGCTTATAATATGATATAAGATATGAGGAACAGGCATGATGTTTTCTGTTTACTATTAAAAATACATGATATAAGAATAGACCACAGTGGATATTGCATATGCTACACGAAGCACGTGTGTATTTCAAATTTTTTATAAATATGCATTAAAAATGCATAATATAATACTTCTTTAATCTTGCAAGTGATGTGACATCACATCACATGAGGAGACATATAAATGGCATAAGGAAGCCATCCAATCCCACTGAACAATAAAACAATTTTTTTTAGGGGAAAGAAAAATGTCAGAAGGAAAAAAAAGAAGAATTTAATGGAGACGAGCTTTATTAAAAAGAACTTTAAAAATAAACCTTTCTGCAGTCTGCAAAACGCATTGTAGTCCACACTTCCTCCATATGACAAACATTGTTTTCTAGTATAAAAATGGAGACATTTAGGATTCTGGATTTTTAAAAAATTCAAGGGTACAAGATTGGTACACCGGGTATGATGCACTTGGAAACGAGGGTATAATAAATAATAATAGATAGTACACACACACACACACACACATACTGAAAAATATTTCTTATCATCATAACTTTTGATGCATCTTTGCATACTTTCCATTTTCCGTTAATGTAATTGGACATTTTATCTTCATCTTCATAAAATAATAAATTGACGTTTTAGTACATAAATGATTCCATGTTTTTATGATGATGTCAAAACATATGAAAGAAAATGAGGAAGTATGGAATCAAAGGATGTCGGTTGTCGGATGTCCTCGGCTGTGTAATATGTACTTTGAGAAATAGATTATCGATTCTCTCTGGAAAAAAACCCCCAGATTTACATACTTTCGTACATGCATATTGTATATTGTACTCGATGGGGAAACACTAAAATTCATAATATAAAAATGTTCTAAGACTTTTTATAGGTGAAACTTCAATGCTATTGGCTCTGACTATGGGTATAGAAAGTTCCATGTAAAATAAAACTCTGGCAAAGTTTTGAATCACAGTGTCACTCACTTTTTCCTAACTCCAAACTCCTAACTTTTGAACTTGACATACGGGTTACGAGTTACGAGGGGTGAAATGTGAAATATGATTGACAATTAAAACTCATGTAAAACATCCCCTTTTTGACACAAATATGAACTGGATATATTTTATATTTAGAGGCTTTCCCTTCCACCTTTTTATGCATATAGTTTCAATACATTATTGTGTAATGGGTATTTCAAATTTCTCAAGTACAAATAATTATAATGTGTATCCAGTGCAAGTTCTGTGATTTAAGGCGAAATAAATTAATAATTGAAAACTCAGATGGACTATTTGTACTTATAGCCTTTATTTTTCATTTCAAAATGAAAGGTAACTGATTTTAAAAATAAAGGAATATCATAAATCATAATATTATAATATATATAAATGTATTGAGGAGGAGTACTTAAATACATTGATTATATCTATATCTCATATTTCATAATACCTCATGAAATAAGTACATTGTGCAAGCATGAATAGTAAGTACGTATTACGTATTATATGTGTACTTTATTTACACTACGAATCTCTCTATATATAATATATAATATATACTATGTATACACACAATATAAGTGTAATAATAATATAATATCGTAATAGTATATCGTACGTATTTTGTATTTTTTAGAGATTGACACATTTTCCCTCTAGTATCAGTTTTTTTTGTAGCATGTTTATATTTTTTGTATACATTATGTAGTGTATATTTTCATAGTAGTTTATAAATTTTTGAGTATTTAAATACACAAACACCAGTACAATATTATGAATACTTTACAATTTACAGATACAATGCAGTTTTGGTTTCTTATTTAAATATAATATATATATGTTTTTTATATTTTAGCATAGTTTGTTATGTATTATGTATATAGTAAATTTACACATCTTGTTTGTATCGTAGATCATGGTAATACTTTTGGTTTTGGTGTCATTAGAAGATTTCTGGTACGTGTAATGTGTGTACCTATAATTAAGTTGTTTTACCAAATGAATAATGCATACTTTCTCTGTTCACAGGACAATGTACAATACATGCTATATGCTCTATACATAGTACATAGCACATGTATCTTCTTGTTCTTGTTTTCTGATGAAAATCTGATGTAATGTGTTTATGGTGATTTGGTATTTGTAGGTATTTTTAGTACCATCTCAACTTTTGACGTCAGTCGTGGTGGTCGTGGTCTTTGGTTCTGGAATATTCTGTGGAAGCTCCTGTCCTTCATTTTTTGGAGGAGATTTGTTTGTGGACGTTTTGGGACTAGCAGTAGTAGGTTCCTCCGACTTTGACGGTTCTTTCCTTTCTTCAGGTTTTAATGTTGTTGTTGCTTCTCCTACGTCACTATCAATTTGAACTTGGTCAGCACAAACCATGGTTTTGGAAGGTTTCAATTCAACACTAAGAATTTGGCCATTCATTGTAATTTCCGGCTTAATTGTTACACTAGTATGTTCCCTACTGAAAATACAAGAACAAAGAAAAAGTAGGTGAATTGGGTCATTATTAGTTGTAATTAGTAAGTTAAGCACCACATAAATTGAGAAATTGCTGTCTTGAGAAAGTTAATATCACAAGTACTTGTAGACACAAGACAAAAGATAGACTCTGTATACGTATATATTTGATGTTTGACTTACAAATTACGAGGTGATGCGGAGATTTCATGTGAAGGTCGATTTAATGAAAAAGACTGAGCTTGACCCCCACTATTGTCTACTGCATACTCATCAATTTGACTATCTAAATTTTCTTTCGCTTTTGTAATGGGTGAACTGAAAAAGTAACAGTACACTAGGGCAATAAGGAAGCAAACAATTGAGACACCAACCACAACCACAGCAAAAATAATTCCTGAAATTTCCATCCAAAAAAAAAGTCAATACATTTTACACATCCCATGAGACATTCATAAAGTTTCAGAGCAAATTCAGAATTAGTTCAGAGTATAAGAAATTGGAATGGTGCGTAGTAGTGTAGGAGTATTAGGTATTAAGTGTGTGTACTGTGTACTTTGAGTTGTTTTGTATGTTTATAATACTTACCAAGGGTATAGTTTGTGTAATCTTGGTACTCGGGTCCCTTGTGAGTTATAATTCCTATTTTAAGATAAAAAACATGGAAAAACCAATCTTCAGTCTTCAATCCTGACGTAACTAAAACTTTAATCTTTTATGTTTTTAATATAAATGTAAGTGTAAATATCTTAAAAAGTGCGCATTTCATACATGCACATCTATCACATAATATCGTATATTGTTTAAAACCTTGAGATTCGGATCTAGTCACTGGAATATCATGGATTCGTGGAGTTCCAATCGTTGTACCAACAAATTGGACATGAACTATTTTTTCTGGTACTGAACAATCTGCTCCTCCCCAACCGATTCGACAGAGGCAGCTGTATCTACTAGTACAGTCTCCATGTCCTTTAATAATAAGCATGATAATTTTTGCATGTTAAAATACAACATTTTTATTATTTATTATTAATTATAAAGGAGAAAATGAGCATGTTCCGTAGTCCAAAATGATTCTTACCGGAGCATTCAGTATCATTTGAATTACTCGGACAACTTCCTTGGACGTTTAAAGAGGAAATGTTTACACACTTTTGGTTCACACAAACCTAAATTTTAATCATTGTGTAAACAAACAAGATAAAAACAATCAGCACATTGTACATTGTGTACACACACTACTCAAATATATAAATAATAAATACTCAGTAACATATGTATAAGCTAATTTATAATTTACTCATAGTTGTTAGTTCATAGTTCATACATTATTTAATAACTTTTTGGGCTACATTTTGAGTTGAAGTATTTAGATTGATATTGATATTAAAAATTACGAACCTTGCCATCACCACATTTGGTTTGAGGTAGGACTGTAAAGTTACAAGAGACATTTTATCAAAACTTTTAAAACTGTACTCTATACTTTTTACTATGTACTAGACACGAGACGCTATAGACATAAGATAATTCGTGTCTTTTGTACACAAAATTGCTCTTTTAATTCCATTATACAATCAACTAGTACAGTATCCAGGACCCAGTGAAATATAATTTATAATCCATTCTCGCATGTCTTTTACATTAATACATATCTAATATCTATCTATTTAACTATAGACTATAGTTATACTGCACAATATATATGTACATAATATACAATATATTACACTGCATATATGTATCTGTACAAAGTATAAAAGATGAAATATAGTTTCCGCTACTAGTCATTTCTTTTTACCTAATGGAGTTGTACCAAAATTTGGACAGATTCCATCATCTGAAATCGATTCATGGCTCTCAGAGTCTGTGAGTCTCCCATCTTGGAACAAACGACCATCGGAACTCTCCTGATGATTAACATTCCTACACTGAAGAGAACCGCACAGCACGTCATTCTCTAAACAAGCTCGATTTTCACCACAATGTCCAAAGTCATTTCCTAGGATTGAAAAGAAAAATGTATTGTGTACTGTGTACAGATTACAGATTACAGACATTTTGTATTTTGTATTGTGTTGACGTGGACCTCTAATTACATTAATGGCGTATAATAACAATTATCGTACATCACATAGTAATTGCCTCATATTTACTTTATAGAGATTTACTAGAGTAGTAAATATGTGCACATGTGTATATGATGCACAATGCTTGTATTAAAATACAGAATACAGCAAGTTGACATTGTCCATATAAAATAATATGTACCTTGTGTATTTCTTTCCTTATAGCACTCAAGTGTTCCTGCGGTGACTGTAACATAAAGAATAAAAAAAATGTCAAATTACATGGTTCCGGATATTAATAATTATGATTATTGTGGTCCTTGTGTATTGTGTATTGTATTTTTTTGTATTGTACTTGTCTTTCCCCGTTTCCTGATTTACCTGCTTGACCCTTGTATATGAGATTGCATTGTTCCTCATGAGTCCTACAATAGCCTTTGTAGCAGTAGCCTTGCCCTAACGAGCAATTCTTGTAGTCACTATGAAACACATCAGGCGGACATAATCCAGATTTCCCTGGTATAAAAAAAAAGATCAGAAGCATACAAAAAATATTAGTATCATGATTCAACAAATAATATGTAATTTATGTATAATGTATAATATAACATTGGACGTTTGTTTTCAATTTTCAACGGTTGATTGATTTTTTATCTAGTTTTTTAATGGTAAATTTTTCTTAATAATGATGAAAAAAGGAAAACAAGTACCGGTACAATATTCAGTAAGGTCACATTCATTTCCCTTTGCAGCCACACGGCAGACAGTCCACTTTTGTACAAACTGTAAACATTTTAAAACATCAAAAGATTATGTAAAACACGTGAAACGTAAAATGCATGCCGCAGCGTACAAAAAAGTATCATCATTTTATCATTATTTGTTATGTAAACACACACTCATCATTAAATTATATTGAGCGCATGTATACTTCAAACTGCATACTGCATATTATTATTATTATCTTTATTATTATTCATTGACTTACTTTACAATTTTTGCAGCAAGGTAAATTATTGGAACACTCTGTATTTTCCTTAAGTTGACATACAAGAGCTCGACAGCAAGGATCATTGCATTTGTCGGCGGGTCCACAGTCACACTACAAGCAAACAAACAAGAAGAGTAAAATAAAAATAATAATAATAACAATAACAAAAAGGAACAAAAGAAAAGTAGACTCATAAATTATGTATGATAAATTCAAAAAAAAGGAAGAAGAAAGAAAAGGCATCTTATGAAAAAGTAATGAAATGGAAATATATTTGTTCCCAAATTTACATACATTCTATATTCTATACTCTGTGTATTTTGTATAGTATTTTGTATATTATTGTATACTTACTTGTTCCCCTGCTTCCAAAATTCCATTGCCACACTGAGTTCCATTCCCTGCAAGTTTCAAGTTAAACAAGACACAAGACAAGAAAAAAATAAAACCAACAACAATAACAATAGCAATAACAATAACACCAAGAAGAAGAACATCATGACCATGTTAACGGTTAGCGGAAAAAGTACCCACTAGAAAACAATTTGTTGTTGTTTGACTGGATTCTTGACTCTTGAATTCTTTACATGTAACACGGAACATGTAATGGAAAATGGAAAACGGAAAAAGTAAAGGAGAAAGTATAAAGCATAAAAAGAAGAGGAAGATGAAAGAAGAAGGAGGAAAACGCACAGATAGATATTTACATATACATATGTATATGTATATGTATCTGTACTCTACTCTCTCTACAAAAAATACAATATAAAACAAAACAAAACAGGGAGTGAAAGTGTGTGTGAAAAGGGAAAACACTCTACTTTGAATACTTTTTCCAAGTCAGCACACATCAAGAACAGGACATGTATTATGTATCATGTGTACCAAGTGTAAAAAGTACACGTGTGTAGATTCTAGTTTGTAGTTTGTACTTTGTCCATTATACATTATACATCATCATCATCCAATGTGTACAATGTTTATAAAAATATATATGCACAATAATAATACTTATACACACATATATCATATAGGTGAAAACCCATGGGATAAGAGTAAAAAAAGGGAAAGGTGTATATTATATAGTGTATAGTGAATATTGTACTTGTGATTTTTGATTCTTGTTTTTATGTTTATTTTTATTTTCATACCTTCTCCCAGGGCGAGTAAGATTGCAAAGGCGAATAGAATTCTATTTAACCGATTTAGATTCCATTTGTGTCCTCTGGAATCCATCACTGGGCTCCTTATATTTCTACTCCTATCTACTGGTTGGGTTTTTTTTTCTTGTAGGTAAACTTGTCTTCTTCTTCTTCCTTGTTTACTATTTCCTCGTCTCTGTACACTGTACAATGTACAGTGTGTACTCTCAACTTGTTCTCAACTTTAGAACTTGAAGCTGTGTCAGTGTGTTACATGCTACATGTTATATCCGAGATCCACGCACCATGTTAAATGTTGTCTGTGCACTGTTCAATGTTCATTGTAGCTACATATAGTTATACATATTACATAGAGGCGATTTGTATGTGTGGCTCGTTCTTCTTCTTCTTTCTTTATCTATCTATTTCAATTCCTCTCTGGTTGGTTTCTCTCTCTCTAAAGTGAACAATTTCACTTCACAAATTTTTTTTCACTCAATTCACATTTGTGTCTGGCTTCTAGTATCTAGTGTCTACGTCTGTGGAGATCAATAGACTATCCACGATCCACTATTCAACAGACAACATGAACATGTTCTTCTTATCCTTATTCGTATTCGTAGATGGTAGCTGGAAGGAAATCCACTTGCTAATAAATTAATCAGCGTCTCGTTTTACACAGCTAGTTAAATTAAAAAAAAGAGGAGGTACACTCCCAACACACAAATTGAATATATATCGACAAACACGTTTCTAATTTGTAATCTATCTTTTCTTTTTGTCTTGGTCTAGACTCTAGACTCTAAAAACTATAGGTTATAGAATCTAGAGTCGAAAGTAAATTCCTTATTTATGTGGATGTGTGGATGTGGCTGTTGAAGGGAAAGCCAAAGTTGAAGCCGAAATCGAAGATCGAAGAGAGTTCAATAATTGATGAAACTTTTTGTATTTTTCCCTTGGCTGGCTGCGTATAGAATGATGAACGACGATCTTTTCTTTCTCATTTCAATTTCTCGTACTTCTAACCTTCACAGTTTTTATCATCTTGGGCTTTCTTTTTGCATTTATCTTGGATATCCAATCCCAATTCGAATAATCTAGATACAATCTACAGCTTTCTCTTGGTCTTTTAACACTTATCTACATGTGTGTATATCTTGTTCAAGCTTCAAGTTGGAATCTGGAATCTGGAAGCTGGAAGAAGGAAGTGGGAAGTTGGAAGCTCTTGATCAAAAATTAAATTAGTTGTACACGGTTCCTGCTGGTTGTTGAGACGTGCGTAGTCATATAAATCTGTGGTAAGTGGGAGTACCAGCAACAACCAACAACCAACAAATAGCAAATAGCAAACAAACAGGAAACAACAATAGCTATTACACAAACTATAAATAAATGGCAGAGCCACAAGAAAACCAATCCAATTTATTCTCGTCTACTTTGTATACTGTATATTTTGTATTTTGTTCCTCTCTGCATAAATACACATGTGGGAGAATCAGTGAGAGTGGCTGATGAGGAGTGCATACATTTGAATGTTTGTACTTGAAATGTTGCGTACTAAATCATCATCTCCATGACTTGTGTTGACTCTTTGCACTTGTACTGTTGCTTTCACTGTTATCCTCTTTCTAGTTCTTCGTTCTCCTTCTCCTTCTCGTTTTAGTTGTAGTTAGTAGTTTTGCTTTCACTTTTCTTTTTTTGATTGTATTTCGTCCCAAACGTCTAATTTGAAACTAGGGTATAATTTGTGGTCACAAAGAGATACAGAGCAAGTCAAGTCACTCGGAATTTGGAATCACTCTCAAATCCCAATACCCAATTGGAATGGTTAATTCATGTGAGGAGTTGAATTTTTTAGATGGTAAAGTCACAACATCACAACATCCCAGTCTCCAGTCTCAAGTAAATAGAAAATAGTAAATAGTAAATAGAAAGTACTTGTAAGCATTTATATCCAGGATCTAGTATCTAGGAAACTGTATTACATGACATCTGTATCTAAATGTGGTATCTCATGTTTGGTTTGGCTTGGTTTTCTCCTGGAAGACTCGTGTTATTGTTTCCTCCTTTTCATGCACGTTTTACATTTTATGTACCAATCAAGAGAATCCCAAGTTGAGTGAGTTGAGTAAGTTGAGTAATCGAAAGGAATAGGTAGTAGTGAAATTGGAGATGGAAATGAAAATGGAATAGTATTGTATTACACAAACACACAAACAGAGACAGAGCACTTTTACAGCTTTTACAACTTGTCGATTGCCTATTCACTATTCACTCTTCATTGTTCCTCCTCCATGGTTTTTATGTACATGTCTTTTGTATCTGTTTTCTTTTTATTGATTGATAGATGGATACACAAACCACAGTACACAGCTGGATTGGAAATGAGATGGGTAGATGTTGTTCATTGAGCATACAGGATACATGAGACAATCTGTAATGTATAATGTGTAATGTGCAGAGTACAGAGTTTATCTCTTTAACATGGAACAAAACCTTGCATAACAATAACAATAACAATCAATGTTGTCACTGTCTCTGCTCTCAAATTTCAATTTCCTATTGGTCTATTTACACAGTATGTTGTCTGTCCTTCTTTATATATCTTTCTCTATCTTTATATTCTCATGTTCTCTTATTTGTACATCTTTTATGGGTCTCCACTCCACTCCACAGTAAACCAGACCAAATCAGTGTAAAGTAAATTCACTGTAAATTCATGTCAAGTTGATTTGAGTTGAGTTGAGTAGAATTGAGTAGAGTTGAGTAGAGTTGAGTAGAGCTGAGTCAAGTTGAGAGGAGAGGAGTAAACTGATTACATGAGGAGAAGAGGAAGTGGAAAGAGGAGGAAGAGGAGGAGGAGAAAGAGTACGTACCACAAATGCAATCCAATTACAATCTCCTCCAAATCTTTAGCACCAGCAACAACTATAAAAGTTAAAGTAGATGAATGTACAATGTAGAATTTAGAGACCACACATTCACATCTAGAATCCAGAATCTAGAATCACATCTAAATTCACAGCTCACATTTGAACGAATGACTGAGAGGACAAGGACAAGAACAAGTGAAAAGGAGAAAGGAGAAAGTAGAGTGATGGGATGAGAGATGTAAAGAGATGTGGAGAAAGTGAGTGAAAGTGCAATAATGTCAAGTATTTAGTGTGGTTTTCAACGTTGGAGTTGGAGTTTATTTTGTTGATGTGTATTTTGTATTCCGTATTCCGTAGCGTACGTGTGTCAATTCACTATTTGCTATTTGCTCCTATACAGTTTTTTATACACAGTTTTGGGTTGTCACGCGCCCTTTTCACAATCTACAATCTAAAATCTAAAATTCACAACTCACCATCCAAAAGGTACAAAATGTACCGTAAACAGTGTACGACGTGCAAAAACAAACTTTCACAAAGTAAAATCCAGTTTCAGATTGAAAACTGAGATAGAGCTGAGCTGAGTTGAGTTGAGTCGAGGTAACTTTACAGTTACAGCTACAGTTTACAGTATACTGCGTACATATTAAAATTGTATGCACTATTCCTTTTCCTTTTCACTATTCACTATTCATGCATCTCGGTTGCTACTGTGCACTTGTCTTGTACTCTTGTACTTGTCTTGTCTTGTCGGTGGATGTATTATGAATAAATGGCATGTTCTGTGGTTGATGTTTTATTATAGCCGGTCGGTCGGGCTTATTCAGGCGCACTCGCTCACTCTTCTACTCTTGTCTCTTGTACTCTTATATTACTCACATTTGCCATTTTTTATGTGTGGAAAATGTACAAAATTACATTGTACATTGTACATTATATATTGTATACGCACTACACAAAATGAAACCAAACGAAACCCTCAAACCTCACAGTTCAATTCCAATCCCAATTTTAACTACAAACTCGCCACATATTCCACATATTCAACATCCAAATCCAAATCCAAAGCCGAATTCAAATCCAAAAGCGGAAACCGTACGTGTATGAAATGTGGTGGATCCTTGACACTCTCACAGCCACTCACTCACTCTTTCACTCACAACTCACAATTCAAAACTCACATCTCACATTGCTCACTCGTTGGGTGGTTTTGTTATACTTTGTTCGTCCTTTCTCCCTTCTCTCTCCTTTTCTCTGTCTCCCTTGAATAAATAATAGCCTTGAGACAACCACGGAGAGAACAACATGCACATACACACGCCGAGAGAATGAGATCTGAACTGAACTGAACTGAGAGCTGGAGAGCAGGAGTTGTGGAGAACCGGAGAAGAGGAGAACAGAAGAGGACTGAGCTGAACAGGCGAGATCAGAGGAGGCAAACAGCCGGAGAAATTGCGAACGATGAATGGTGACTGCTGACTGCTGACTGCTCAACGTTGAATGTTGAATGTTGAATGACGGAGGAGAGAAAATTACAGAGATGATTCAAGTACTCTGCTTTTACTGATATTACTTTGCCTTTCCTTCCTTTTGCTGTTCCAGTGTAATTTTGAATGGGGAATGGTGAATGTTAAATCTTTACTCACGTGTTATGGCTTGTATTTTGTATTTTGTTGTATCTTGTGTACAGGAGAACTGAGAAATGAGAACTGAGTTGTACAGGAGAACTGGCAGTCAGAATAACATGTACAATGTACAATGCACAAGTATTAGCAGTAGCAGTAGCAGTGGCAGGAGTATTAATAATAATAAAGTAATGATAGTGATGAGCTCTTCCTTTCCTTTTCAGTTTTGAGCAAAGAGTTTTCAGTTTTGACTATGAAAGATTAAGATGGAGATGGGAATGGAAATGGAATGAAACGGAAATGGAATTGAAAGTGAGGATAATATTAAAGAATCTGGGGATATTATGCTTATTTTTTTTTACTTACTTATTTTACCAAGTATTAAAAGTCAGAGTTGAAAAAAAGGGGGGAAATGGGGAAAGATTAAAAAAAAGGGAGAATGAACAAGGACAAGAACAAGAACAGGAACGAGAACAAGAACAAGAACAAACTTGAACGCACCATACACCATACACAAACACACACACACAACAACCCGTATCAAATCCAGAAGACGGAATGAGTGAGTGAGTGAGTGAGTAAAAAAATATATAGACTGGGAAAACGAGAGAGAGAACTAGCTAAGGAAACGGGTGAAAGCGGTAGAGACAGAAGCAGAAGCGGACTGAGAAAGACAGTGAGAAACACAGAGAGAGAGAGAGAGAGAGAGAACCGCCTGAGCTAGAAACTAAAACTAAAACTCAGAGCAAAAGAAAAAAATATAGAAAATAGAAAGAGAGAGAGAGATGGATAGAGAACCAGCTCAAGTTCATCCAGCTATGAAATCATACACCATTATATAAAATAATATTGTGTGGAATAAAGAGTATATAGGAGTGTACAAAAACAATACTGTGAAAGTACAAAGTACAATATATAAAATACACAATGTACAATGTACACTGTACGCTGTAAAATAATATCAGGAAGCCTCTTTTCTTCTTTCTATATTTTGTTTGGCGTATTGTTCTTTGTTCTGGTGTATTTTCTTTTCTTTGTACATGTAATGGAGACCAAGTCAAAGACGAGGACGAAGACGAGGACGAAGCTGAAGTTGAAGCCGAAGATGGAGATGGAAATTGAGATGAAGATGAAGTTGAAGAGGAAAGAGTAAGAAGTATATATCTCTGAATACCTTCCTCTCTCCTCTAATCCACTGTCTTAGTCTAGGCTTCTCTCTCTTTTCCTTGCTCCAAAATATCCATGTTATAGACAATTAGCTTTGACTGTGCAAAATACTCACTGCCTTTTCTCCTATGTATCCATATCTATTATCTATTAACAATACATGTATGTGAGTTATATATTAGATATAGAAAATGAAGTAATATTACTATTACTGTGCGTATATTTTGTATTGGTATCCGTATCAGTATCTGCACCTGTACATTGTACATGTATTTCTTATGTCTTATATCTATTTATCTTGTACTTGTCTAATAGTTGTATCTCTCTCCCATTTCTCCTCCTCCTCCTCTCGCTCACTTTGACGTCTAAATTCAGAGATGAGAGAATGAGAATTTCCTCAACCGACTAACAAGACAAATAAGAATACTGGTGCTGGTGCTGGTGCACACATATGAGGCAAAGGAGAAAAAAGACCAAGAGCCAGAACCAGGAAAAACAAAAGGACGAAAAAAAGAGAGGAGAGGATTGAGGACCAAGATGTGAAATGTGAAGTTGGATGCTCAGTGCTCAGTGTTGGATGTTGGAGGGCAGAGATAAGAAAGAAATACAAAAAGAAACAAGATCCTATTTACTAAGAACTAAGAACTTAGAAGTCTGTGTATTTCTAGTTGCTAGTTTCTACTTTCTACTTTCTCCTCTCTTACTCCTATATTATTAGCTTACTGTACTTGTGTCTCTTTCTTGTAGTTGTCTAGTTCGAGTTGTAGTTGTAGTTGCAGTTGGAGTTGTACCTAAGTTGTAATTGTGTTCCCTATTGCTCAAGATTATTTTGAAGCAAGAGGGAGCGAGAGATAAAGATGGAGTTGAAGATGGAGAAAAAAACAGGCCGTAATAGAAAAATAGAAAATAGAAAGTAGAAAGAGAAAGTCAATGTAAAACTGGTAATACGATGTAGCATTTTCCTAAGCTCTGAAAACTCTGAATTATCCGAATCCCGAACCAAATGACGACATCAGCTTCCCTTCCTCTCCCTATTTCCGCTCATCTCTCCATTCCCCTCTCTCTCTACTCTCTCTACTTTCTCTGTTTGTTTCCTTGTCTGTGTATAGAGTGTAGAGTGTAGAGAAAGTCGGAGAAAGAGGGGGAAAAGTAGAAGCAGAAGCAGGAGCAGGAGCAGAGAAAGGCAGCGAGAGAAAGAGAGAGAGAAAAGGATGGCAACGACTGAACCAGAGTTTGCATGTGCATGTCTGGTCTGCACGTACAGCGTTGAGCGTACTTTGTACATTTTACATTGTATTTGGTACTTCGTACATCGTACATCTTACATCTTACATCTCGAGTCTTGAGTCTTGCATCTATAGTGAGAAGTGAGAGTTATGCACGAACGTGTACGTTGTACGTTGAACGTACCTCCAACCTCCAAAGTAATCTATATCAGTTTATATCAGCGGAGCACCACGTCCTCATTGATAGTTATAATGTTAGTATAATGGCGGTAGTGCATAGTAGTGGTGGTAGGGAGTAGGGAGAAGGGGCTACCACCATACAATATCAGACATATCAGATACATCAGACATACCCCACTACATTCCGTAAATAAATATATAGGCACGTACATATATCTGTAGTCTGTAGTATACAAATGTACACTATTGAAATATCTTGTATGTGATAAAATATTCCCTCCTGTCGAACTTATAAGCCAATATAAGTGTCATAGATATCCGTCGTCCTTTTTCTCCCGTGTATACATAATACATAATAATATGTACTCACCTACATAGTACATAGTTTCAGGGTATAAAAATGTTATATAGTAATCTGAAGAAAGAAAGGAGATGCTGAGATATACAAAATGCTATAAGGTATATGCTATATGGTATATGAGGAAGCAGCTGTGATATTCTATGTGTTTCAGCACACGTTCCTAGTTCCTAGGCGATAGGAAAGAGAGGAAGAGAGAAGGGAGAAAGGAGAAAGAAAAGTGAATAGATTCAAACTCCATCTCTATTTTCTATGCCTTATCTCTGCTTTCACTTTCTTCTTACTTTCACTATCTCAAATCTCAAATCTCAAGTATACTGTACACTGTACACTATTTATGAACAGTGAGCACTTTTGCACATGACTAAGGTATTTCTTAAACGGAGCTGAGATGTACAAAATAATTTTTAATTCTAGAATCTAAAAGTGTACAGTGTACAAGTGTAGAATTATAATAAAAGTACAGCATCTAGCGTGTAGATTGTAGATGCGGATTCTGGATCCTGGATTCTGGATCCTTCAAAGGATTCTGTATTTTCTTTCAATTTCCATCTCTTATAATTATATTTGGTAGCACGGAGTGTGGAATGTGGGATGTGAGCTGGCTGTTGGCTGTATGAAATATTATATATTATATGAAATACACATGAATGATGAAAGATAAATAAGGGAGCAGTGTTTTTTTTTCTTGAGAAAAATAAATCTATCTACCATAACTGAGGACTGAAGACTGAAGAAAATATAATAAATGGCCAGCTTCCCTTCTGAAACCCAGCAAATTATTTATGCCTGTACCTTTTCTCGTGTCTTGTGTCTTGTGCCTTGTATGCATCTTGTATTTTGTATACGTGTACCATATAAACGGATGTAGGATAAGAGGAGCGAGCGGAGATCTATGTAAAAAGTATAGTATCTACAATCTACATGTATGCTCTGTCTGCTTTCTCCATGTACATGCACATGTATCTTCAGATCTTTGTGTGTAAGCTCGTGACTAGTCAACAACACCAATAGCAACGCCAGCACTAGACAAGCACCCTCTTATGTTATGTACTGAAATACTTGTATAAAAGATATTGTACATATCTATGGATTTATAGATATATCATCTATATTAAAGGAGATATGGGTTTAAAATGCTTAATATAATATACACATGTATCTATATGGCATTAGGATTTAGAGTAGATGGTAAATTATGTGTGTACACACACATAAAATGCTTAGTATATTGAGAGGGAATTTGTGAAATATAGTTGAATAATAGTGGGTAAATATACTTTTGAAAAAAAAGTTCACCAAGCAGTGCCAGTGCAAACACATACTTGTACCTTCTACAATATACTTAATATAATATACTATAATGCAAGTAGCTTTGTGTCTATAGTGTCCTATAGTGTCTACGTATGCACAGGATTTTTTACTGTCTCTCTCTGGTTAAAATTACCCGGGAAATGTTTCTCAGTAGGGAGTAGGTGAGAAGAGAAGAGAAGTGAAGGGAAAGAAAGAAAGTTGGTAAAAGCATGCATTTGCTTTGGTTTGCTTTGGCTTGGCATGGCATGGCATGGCTTGGAATAGTGAGTCAGTGAGCCAGGATTTTCAAGAGACGGAGGAAGTTTCCGTCCAAATTGGAAACTTTTTCTTCTTCCTCCTCGGCCGTCCTCGTCCTCGTCGTCATCGGGATCGTCATTGGCATCGGCATCGGTATCCGTATCCGCGTTCGTAACTGGTAACTGGTAGTTGGTAGTTCCTTAGAATCTTTCCTTCTCTCGTCTTTTCTACATTGAGTATTGAGTCAGTCCGCGCAACTCTCATCACTTGAGTTTCCAGTCTCCTCTCTCCTCTTCTTTCCCTATTCTCAGTTCACCGTTCTCCGTTCACCGTTCAGAGTTCAGAATCATAATATAATATAATACAGTCTTACACTTTCTCCACTTTCTCCAACTTTCCCTTTCCTCCTCATCCTTTCTCCATTCTCCATTCTAGATTCTACATACTTTTTCTTCCTTCTTTCTTTTCGGTTTCAGTCTCAGCTTCCTCTCCTTCCCCCTGAACTTGGATGTATTCCTCGTGCCATTTGCCATCCTCATCGTCATCCACTCTTGTTGTCGTCCTGGTCCCGCTGCTACACTCAAAATACCCAAAATCCCTTAACATTCAACTTTTCATTCTCGTCTCGCACACTAGCCTTCTCTTCTCCTGTACTTTTCTCTTCTTGATGAATTTGTGTTGTAGTTTGGAGTTTGTAGTTTGGAAGAATTGTATATTGTATGGTATGGAATCAAAAGAGCACGGAGATGAAGAGACTAAAGACTAAAGGAGCCAGAAACAGAGGACAGAGACACTCAAATCATGCTGCTGCTGCTATTACAGAGTAAAGTGAAACAGGTTTACTCTATTTGGACCTAAAATGTACAAAGTACAAAATACAAAGTACACTTTGTATTTTATACAGTGACATTTTCCACCATCTCTTTACTTTTTACTTTTTACACTAATAGCAGTCTCTATTCTATCTGTCGTAGTCGTATTCGTACGTGTGTAATGTGTACTTATGTGTTTGCTCTCTGATCTCTGATTTTTTTTTCACCATGTCTTATGACTTTGCATCTGTTTGTGTCGTCAGTCGGAGGTTTCTGGCACGTAGAGATATAGAATAATATTTAGAGTTTGGAGACTGGAGACTGGAGACTGGGGAATAGACCTTATGCTGTAGTTTTAGAGTAGAGAGTGGAGAGATGCGTCTTCACTAAACCATATCACATCACGGTAATGATGACATACGATTTCCCTTTTAAGCCAAAACTATCTAAAAACTCAAACTCAAACTCAAAAGCCGCCTGTATGCATGACTTCCATAATCCAATCTCTCATTCTTTCTCTGTTTTTGTGGGAAATACCAAATATCAAATATCTATAAAACACAGAGATAAAAAGACATTTAACATTTTAGTAAAATAACCAACCATAATCATAACCAAAATCATACATGATATACAAATAACGAATACACTATACAAAGCATAAAGAATAAAGAATATCACATAGAACATTGAGCATTGAGAGTTGAGGATTGGGAAAGACTGGATCCAAGTTTTCAGTTGAATGAAACTATATACATTTTAGATGTAAGATTTTCTACAGCTACTATAATAATATAGATTCTAGATTCTAGATGCTAGATTTCAGATTTCAGATTCAAAATCTAGATGAGAATGATGAGGATCAGATCCAAATCCGAATCCAAATCCGGGTTCTGTTCCAATTCATGGAGGAGAAAGTAGAAAGTACAGTGAACATTGTAAATAGGAGGTATAAAATATAAAAGCTGTAGACTGTAGACTGTAGAATGTAGAAACTATAGAAAGAAAATAGTAGTCCCAATAGAATTCCCACAAAGAAGAGAAAACACTGAGGAGAGAGCAGAAAGCATCATTTATACATGGAAGAAAAGACGAGTCTAAAACTATAATATATTATAGATTTAGAATTTTCCATGGTAGTTGTCCAACTGCCAAGTTTAATAGTTTCCCCACACACACCCAAACACACACACCCAAATACACAAAGACGAAGACCACGAGAAAAGAGAAAGGGATGAGAACTCTATAAAAGCCTCAAAAGGATTTGAATGAGATTCTCCTTTGTACACAAGTTTACTTTGCTACACAGTTCTAGGTTCTAGCCAATCCAGTTTTCAGTATCCAGTCTCCAGCCCAATCCTCCAATCTCCAATCCAACCATCTCTAGCTTCTGTATTCTGTATTCTGTATTCTATATACTCGACAATTCACAATCCACAATTCACAATCCACAACTCATCGTCAGTTTGGAGGCATATAAATCGGCAATCTTTTTAATACAAACCTCACAACTGTCCGTAATTCCTTTTTGGGTACATGATACATTTCCGAATCCTTTATACATTACACATTGTACAATATCATATCATCATCATCATCATGTGATATAGGTTAGAATTTAGAGTTTAGAGTTGATAGCTTATGCACAGTTTGTTTTATATTTTATCTGTCTATCTGTGTATCACTGGGATTTCAACTTGTACACAATATACAACTTTCAACTTTGAAAGGAGGCAGGAGAAAGGAGAGAAGTGAGTCTGGAGTCTGGAGTCTGGATTCTGGATTCTGGATATGAAATGGCATGGATTTGAACATTGAACCTTGTCTCTTTCCCTTTGATTCTCTACTGTGATTTCACATGAAACTCCAAATCAAAATCAAATTCAAATACGAATACAAATACGAATTCCAAGTTCTCTCTCTCTCTCTCTCTCACTCTATTTTATTTCGTTTTCACTCCTGATTCCTGATGCTGATGAATATATTGTAAATTGTAATGTATTGCATTTATTACATATTTCTGGATTCTGGATTCCAGAATCCAGATTGTATTAGATTCAGGATTGTGAATGTACATGGACATTGAGGATAATATGGAAATGCGAGTAGGTAGAAGATACAAGATAGACACATCAAGTATCAAATATTCAGTGTTGAGAGTTGAGATTTGAGATTCAAGAATCAAGAATCACATGTTCTCTCAAGGATGAAATTCTCATGTTTGATGCCAAAAAGTCAAATACGGTTGAGTGCCTCATTCACTCGTGAACATTTGAACATTTGAACATGAATCCGAATTCAAGTTGCAATTCAAAATCTGAATGTGTCTAGTATTCAGTATCCACTATCTCCAGTAAAATCTCTCTCTCCTCTCTACAAGAACAGAAGAGAGTATACATATGATGTATATTCTATATTCTGTGCACGATGTAATGTTTATATTTATTTGCTTATTTGTTTGTGGGGAAATTCCCAGGAACCGCTATAAAAAGAAGTAAAACATATCAAATACAAAATACAAATGCAAACACACAAACGGTATAAAAATAAATGCATGTGTTATCCATGCATATTATATTATAGATGATGATAATGATGATGATGATGACTATGATATGACATGAGATGGAAGATGGCATGGAAAGGGAATGGAGCACAGCCCAGTGGAAACCTACTGATAAACCGTAGTCATTCTACCGCAGTTAAATTATATCGAAACCGCCTACAAAACTGGAAAAGAGCAACGAGCAACGGCAGCTAAGAGTAAATGGTAAATGGTAAACAGTAAGTAGTAAAAGAGGAGAGAGGAAAATGGAAGATCGGCAAAAGTGATAATTTGTTTAGAGTGAAAGATTAGATATTACGAATTCCAAATTCCAGCTTTGAAAGTTGAGTAGGAGTTGGAATAGGAATCGGAATCAGAGTCAGAGTCGGAGTAGGATGTGGAAGACCGAGACAGAAAGAGAAACAGAAACAGAACTAGAGAACCTACAACTAGAACTAGAAATAGAACTGAAAGGAGAGAGCATGTGACGTGGAAAGTGGTGAAAAGGAAAAACAGAGGAATAACTTCAACTTCAACTTGAACCTTTTTATTGTACATGTATACATTTGTATTTTGTATTTCCTGCATTCAATGTACACACACAAATCACATTACATATCGTACACCATGCACAGTGCACAGTGCACAGCTTCTTGCTAGTAGAAACATGGATACAAAACACAAAATACAAGGAGGAAAGGATCTCCAATCTCCATCCTATAGAATACAGAATATGGAATATAGAATATAGAATTTACACTCTGGTTCCTCTAAATTTCTATAGTAGCCGTTTTTCACGAGTCTTTGGCTTCTACACAAATGTATACAGTATACAATTTACAATGTACAATGTACAACTGTTCTTTTCTGTCTTGGGTCTGCTGTGTAACTTTATATATTTTATATAACTTTTGGAACAAGAAATTTGCTCTCTTTGTGAATTTTCCGCTTTCTTGAAAATGTCTCTGTTCTATATCCATTATACATTATCCATTATCCATAACCATACACCATACTCCACTTATATAGCATGTAGTTGGAGCATGTGGAGAGGAGAGAGGGGGGAACCGGCAAAAAATATGGGAAATTTAAAGGCACTCTTTGCATCCCACAAAACTCACATTTTGTTTTTTTTATGTTTACACAAAGGAAATCAAAGTAAAATAAAGTAAAGAAGTGTGTACAGTGTACAATGTACAATGTACAGAAAAGTACGGTGCAGTTTGGTGGTAACAAATAGGAATTTTCACCAGAGTAATACAAGAAATAAAGATGTGGATACACAGAGACCGGCGGACCGACAGACAGACAGAACGAAATAAAGAAGGAAAGCAAGTAAGCAGACTTTTAGATTCTAGATTCTAGATTCTAGACTCGAGATCTGCGTTTGCCAAAATTGCCAAAAAGGAAGTCGAAAAAAAAAAACTTGAAAGAGCTCAAGAAAATCCAAATCCATACATATTGTACATTGTACATATGTACCGTGTTTAGAGTTTAGAGTATGGTGTACTTTGTACTTTGTATTTGTATGTACGATGGAGGAATATTTTGAAAATCTCTATAATACAATTACAATTGTGTGCTTGCTCTTTCTCCATCCTTCTCTCGTGCTTTCTCTTTTGTCCTTTCTCTTCATGTCATACACAAAATGGTACATGATGTTCATTCGGACGTATTTTATGGGTAAAGAATGTATTGCTGTTCACAGCAGAGCATTCAGCATTCCGCGTTCAGTGTACAAGGCGTATGTATGTATTAAAAGCTCCTCTGTGAGCTGTGAGACTTTGATATAATATATCACGTTGTACATTGTACACTGTACACTAGAGGGATTCAAAATACCAACTTTTGAGAAATTTTAAGCCAGGAACCCGTCATATTGTTTCTTTTGATGTAGAAACTAACCTCTGAAAAAATCAGCTCATTAAAATTAGTTTTAGAGGT
>JABASP010001767.1:0-25694 GCA_019776565.1 Sminthurinus signatus | reverse complement strand
CTTCACATTACACATGCAGTTTGATAAAAATGCTTGGATGTTTAGAAATTAGATTCGTAAAATTGTAATTAACACAACATTATCTGCAGTAGCTGAATTCCTGTTAATGACATGTTCTTTTAACTAGTTGTGCACTCTAGATTGTAATATTTTGACACTATGTTATTGTCTCTGAAATGACACAGGATTTTGATTATAGTTGAAAACGTAATGATGGAATCGGAATAATGTATTATGCATGCGTATTTCATCTGGACAAGGTTCTACAATATCTTCAGTTCAATATTTCATGTGTGATGAATTAGGCAGGCTGATATTTCATGATAATCTTCGCAAATAATAATTATTATTTTATTATCACCAACTACTAGAAGGTGTATAGCGATTAGACCGTCGTACAATACACGCGTAAAATGATTGAAAGGAAAATCATGAGTAAAATATAAGCTGGGGATGAAACAAAAAGGCATGCATTGCTCTTGTGCTTGAAGAAGAGTTTTTTTGTAGTTGAAAAATCATTTACTTTTAGAATTATAGAATAAAGACGAAGAAGGTATGTCTATTGATAAAAGATAAGTATTATCATTCGTAATCCAAAGTTCATATTATTCTATGTTCTATACTGTCCACTCTAGACCTTTTCTTTCTATTATTTTTTTGGGTAACTATTATTAACTTGATTCTGTATTATAAATTACAATTGCAATGTAGCACATTACACATTTTTTGTAAAAAGTTTTAAAATAATTTTACGCTGAATCTTGCTATCAACTACCTATATAATAGATAATACAGATGATATTTTTTTCAAAGTCGAAATAAGGACATTGTTCGTTCGTGAAATTACAATGTCTGCAGTTCAGTTGAAAGACTACAATCTACATACATCATACACCTGATATTTATTTCTTTTTAAAAGGGAAACAGTAGGTATGAATTCGCATGAATTTGGTGTCTTACACATTGCACCTACAATGTAATCTTCTTTTAGGAAACTCATGCATTATGTGTGTGGACAAAAAATAAAATAAAATGAAAGACTGTCTGAAGTCTGAAGTGTCTGAGGAGAGTGAAGAGTGAAGTACAAGTACATTTACAATCTACATCAACATAGTAAGAGGAGCGTTTCTTTGAAGAAGCGTAATTGATATGTGTAATGTGTAGGAGCTGTATTAGTAAGTTGTAAGTGGTAAGTGGATGTGCAGCAAATGGCAAAAGCCTCAATGCGGTAATTTTAATGATACAAATCTGTTTGATGGAGCGAATGAGACTTGAGACTCAATCATAGTGTGTCTTGTCCTACCTCAATGTAATAAGAGTTAGACACTATACAAAAAAAAACAACTAAAGTTTAGTTTTGTCAATGCCCTTTTAGTTAGAACCAAGGTCGGTCTCGTTTTTCTTGTGTCAAAATCTTCTCTTTTTTTTCCAAATGCGTGTAGTTTTGTCCTGTTTTTTGTAACAGAGCAATGGAAAGTCCACGGTGACTAGTGAATAGCATAGCATAGTACACAATGCATACCTAATACACCTTCAAACATGAAACTCGAAACACATGTTCAATTTGATTCATATTTAACCATACATTTGCAATTCGCAGTATACAGTATAAAGTATACTTTATGAAGTACAATATGTAATAATCTCTGGTGGAGTTGATAGACGACCGTTTGAAAAATGTATGTTGTAGTTCATGGTGGAACTATTTTATAATATTATTTATGATTTAGTCAGACATAGGAAACACAAAAATACAAGTATTTGTCTTTAAGCTTTTTAAGTATTGAGTATACTGTATACATTATACATATGCTCACCGGTAAAAATATCAATTATTACGAGACGAAGAGGCAGCCAACACAAAATGAACAGACAGACACACTGCAGATTGCAGATGTAGGTAGAAGTGAACTAATACATCTGTACTGTGTACATAATATAGCTATACATCATACAACCAACAACCAACACACAACTGATGCACAAACATTATGTAATTTGTGCATTTCAACTAGTAATGAACTCGAGTTTGGAGTCTCGAGGCTCGAGTCACTTCTCATCCCGTTTTATCGGTTAACAGTTTTCTAATTTAAGATAAGCATAATATAATATTTAATTGGAATGTTTATTGGATGTTGGATGGGAAGAGTATGTGGATGTTGGACGTAATTTCGCTCATGCATTTGTTTGTATGGTTTGGTTTTGGTTTTTGGTTGTATGTACTTGGTATTCTGTATTCTGTATGAATGAATTTTTTTTGAAGGTTTTACAAGTTTGTGCACTAGTCGTAGTTCGTAGTAGTTATGCATAAATGCACTTTTGTGTAGGCACTGGTATGTTTTGGAATGTCAGTGTACAGTGTACATTGTACATTGTGTACACATGTATCGTGTATGGTTAATGGTAATACAGGTCATACAGAACAGACTTTTTAATAGAAACTAAAAATAGTGTCGTGTATCATATGCATGTGCAATGTGCTTACTGCTTACATGAGACATGAGATAGATACTTGTACATTGTACATTGTACATGCGACTTCTGGGATAAAAAAACAGATTATGTTGCATCAACTTAATTTCACCTACGACCACGATATACGTTGCAGCGTCTATCACTTGAACATTTTCAGTGTTGGTTGTCTTTTAGCGTCTTCTAGCTTTCTCATTTTCTCAATTCTCATTCGGATAAAATTTTGTACACCGTCAATCTACATTAAATTTAGTGCCGAGCCCCTGTTTCCAGTTGTTACATTTTACACAGTATACGTAGATTGTAGATTGGTATTTGAGGTTTGTTATTTTCATGATTTGTGCATGTACAGCACATTTTTGTTGTGGACTGTTTTCATCCAAGTTCAGATTTCAGATCCTAGTTTTAATTACTCAACCTGAAGAGATTCTTTGGGTGCAAAATGCAAAACAATTAAAACTACAGACTGCAGAGCAACTTTCATCTTTTAGCATGAAAAATATGAAAATACCAATTTATAACAAAATACGATACACGAGTGGAATGAATTCTAGATTCTAGACTCTAGACACAAGGAGTTTTTTCCTCCACATTTTGAGAGCCCTAGGTCATTTCATACTCCATACTCCATACGCCCTTTCAATTTTCAATTAACCTACTGGTTAAAATAATTAAACTGTGGCCATGTACATTGTACATACAATATACAATATACAATGTATTTTATACTTGTAACTTGTAGAGAGCAAGCACACCCAAAGTCATAAGTTTCAGGTTCAGGTTTCTTGTGTGGACAAACACGAAAAGTATCGTATGTTTTTAGGAGGCAGTTTTATAAATATAAATATGCTGTATATTGTATTTTGTATATGTATTTGTTATTATTATTATTAGTATTATAGATGCCTCCTGTTTTATTTTGCTGTAGTGAGCAGAAATACAAAATACGGCATACGAGAAATAATAAACGTGTTACGTGTGCATTTTTATCTATATATATATTATATATACATAGATTACTTACATAATATAATATGTTGTTAGTATTTGGCTCTTTTCAAGTTAGTTGTTGACTGTGCTATCAGCATACATATGATTCTCTACTGCCAAGGTTGACTCTCCCTCTTAAGATGCTCGTCTGTCTGATCATACTCATGAGTCTGAGCCTGAGCCTGATCCTGTGAATGAGCCCGTTGACTTCTTCTTATAACTTATAATGGAATTCTCTTTTTTACTCTGTTCAATTTCAGCTTGCACTAATTTTCTAATTGAAATTCATTCATTTTATTCATGAAGCAACTACATACCACATACCACATGTATAATGTAAAATGCATAATCGACTATACTGCAATCCTTTGCTTGTATATAAGCAGACGATTTTCTGCATATCGTTTATATTATATATTATATACGTCGCCCCATCTTCTCGTTCTCATGTTCATTGTTCTATGATTAGTTTTGTGCAGTCAAAATAGTCCCAGAGAGGAAAACGGGACGAGACATACGCAGTTCGCTGATAGGTTGTGATTCCAAGGCGGTTCTAAATCTACCACCATCATCAAGAGTCAAGAGTGAAAGTTGACGGAGAAAGCATACAAATTAAAATAAAAAATAGACGAAGCGTCCAAGTTCCAAATTTAGTATTTGCAATCATTTGTACTATTCGAGGAGTCAGGAAGTTAGGAAGTTTTGTTAAAATTAAGATTCGTCCATGTTAGAAGAGTTTATTTTGATAAGGTTAAGATTAGCAAGTATATTATAAACTAGATGTGTGTAGAACTACGTCATATTAAAAATTAAAAATAATAATAAATTACTATTCCTGTCGTCTGTCCTCAACACTCAACACCCAATATTACATGTAACATAGAGAAAAGGGATCTTTGAGGGAAAATAGAGATATGAAGCGCGGAATGCTGGTGCAAGTTGTTGGTTCAGTGTTGTGTTATTGGTAGTAGTATTGGAAATATGTAGATAGTAGATACCCACAGAGTATCTATTATAGTTTTATAGTATTTTCCCATACATTGCTGTCAGTTGTGTGTACTGTGTAAGAAGTAGTAGTAGCAGTAGTACAGAGTACGTTCATACTTGATACGATACGACTGGAGCTATAAAATCCGGATGAATGAATTAGTATACGTAGTACGATTAGTACGTGGTACGTGGTTCGTGTAGTGTCGCACTGTCAAGAGTCAAGAGTAACATCATCCATTCAAGATTTCCTTCCATCTTCAATCTTAATTGTTTACTCCAAGATTTCAGTTAGTTTTAAGTTTTAGTTTTTTTTTACATCGTATATCATAGATACAAAATACCAAATACATAAAAATAGCTGTTGTACTAATAATAATACTAATAGTAATAGAGGATCAGAACAAATCTTGTGTCTTGTGTATTTTAATCTGCACATGACTCATATTGTAAATCGTAAATCGTAATATGTAAAAAATCAAGGAGGAAATTTATACTCACGAAAAATTAATGTTTTTTCTCACGTGTTTGCCTTATCCAAATTCCCAAAAGGAAGATAAGCTTTGAGTTTTGAGTTTTGAGTTTGGTGTTTTGTGTATTGGTAAAAAGAATAATAGAGGATATAGAGAGAACTTTACCGTGTACCGTGTACATTGTGTATTGTGTGTAGAGTGTAGTGTACAGTGTTGTGAGAGATAGACAGAGGCAGAGACAGACAGATTCACTTCTCTCTCATTCTCTCATTCTCTCTCCCCCATTCTTCCATCGTGTTGTACATCCAGGACTCTCTCATTCTCACAGATACAAATACAAATACAGACTTTACAGTACATTTTACATGGTATTATTACAACTTACTACAGATACGATTAGTACTCTATTACTATTACTTTTCCTTTTTTTTTCTCAACTTTGTGTGTGTTTTTTTTCCTATTATTTTCTTTTGTTTTTTTTTACTTTGTATATTGTACATTGTACATGGTACATGGTGTACACTCACTTTACACTTTACACGACATTGTGTGTACTTTGTGGTTCTTCCATTAAGTTTTGCTGTTTCTCCTGTTCCGAGTTGTGCGTAAAGAGTAAAGACGTAAACTTGTTATATGTATATAGATGAGGCATGAACTACAAGCTGTACTCATACAAGTTACAAGCAAGGGCTGTTGTAGTTTGGAGTTTGTAGTTTGTGGAGTCAGTGAGTAGTGAATAGTGAGTGAGTGAGAGTGCAAAGAAGAAGAAGAAGAAGAAGTGGTAGTGGTAGTAGTAGCACCACCAGCAGGAGCAACAGAAAAAGAAGACGAATAAGAGACCTCGGGTGATCAGGAATGCTGTTTTTGTTGGCTTGAGCACTTCTATCAAAGTTGCAGCGATATGGATTGGAGCCGCCGTATTTCCAAGATTGTCGGTCCGTAATACTATCTATACACATTTACTTGGCAGTAATTAGTGATATAGAGATATCTTAATTAGAGTTAGACTTGGACCGTCTCCGTTCTTTTTAATCCTCTCTTCCAGGAAAAGACTAAAATAATACAATATAAAATATAATATATTGGAAAATGTATTAATCATTAAACATTCAAAACGGTGTGTACACGGTGAAACTATAGAATTCAAGAAAAATATCAGTGAACACTATTTTTTTTATCAAAGAAAAAAAGAGAGAGAAGATAATAATAATAATAATAAATAAATACGGACAATACACATGTATTTTCATAACAACATGTCGACGTTGTGTGGATCTGAATCTGTGAAGAAATTAATGTGTCCAATATCCACCCGTGCTTATCGATTCCAATATTCATCACTCCGTCCAAAATTCTTCACCGGCATCTTGATCCTCTGTTTAATCATGAATCAAGGACAGTTATCTCACGGTAAGGAGGAAAATAAAATTGTAAAAAAATTACATGTATTACATTCATTCTTTTATATCGTTGAGTTAAGAGTTAAGAGTTGAGTACATAATATTATGACGGGATTCCTTTTCATTTCTCATCATATTTGATTTATATTTTATATTTTGTGTGTCGCGGCGAATACTGAATATGTGTATTTTTATTGCATGAATTATGAATTGTAATTTATCAGCTATCTTTTCAAAAAGTTGAGGACGTGAGATTATTCTGTGTGTAAAGTGTGTATAATGTGTGTAGTGTGTACTATGGACTATGGATTATTGATATAAAGCTACATAATATTATATTCATGTTCAATGTTCATGATTATTATTTTTGACTTTGAACCTCCTCCTTCTTAATAATTCTTAATTCTAAAGGGAGGTTGGTTTAGTTGGTTAATGAATTGTAACTTTTGATTTTTGATGTACTGCCATTGGCATTCAACATGTAGGGTTCTACGAATTAATTTGGCTTGACACGATTTGAAACATTCCAAATCCTACGCATAATTATATATATTTATAGTTTAAAAGGAGTGTGTGTCCCTGTCTATGCTGATGGTGATGCTGGTGTCTGTGTCTCTATTTTTTGTATTTGTATTTGTGTCTGTGTGTCTTTTGGAACTGGTGATATAAGTTATAACTACAAAATACATTAAATGTGTAGCATGTACATTGTACATTTTAGATTTTAGATATAACGGATGACGCACCATGTGCATAATATTAGTGAAATCCTGTAGGTATAATCATAATATAATATAACATAATATGAAGTACAGGGAAATTACTGTTCCGGTAAAATTTGGTTGTGATGAGAATCTGTACAGAGAAAAGTAGGTGAATAAAAAGAGTTCTCATTTGATAGAGAACAAGAAGAAGAAGAATAAGAAGGAGAAGAAGTTTCTCTTTGCCAAATGTGACTTGCTTTATGTAAGTGATGATAATTTTTCTCATCAGTGCTTGCTATGTGTTTTGTGTTTGGCGTTTGGAGTTGAGAGTTTAGAGTTTGGATATGTGCTCCTCAATCCTCCATTCTCAATGTCGTTCATTTTCCTTTATTTCACAAGGAAAGAAGTATGTTGCAGTTTTGCAGTCATCATACATCTCAATTTGTAATTTTCTTTTCTTTCTTGATTCTTGATCCTTGTTTTTCCCCTCTGTATTTACGAATAATGAACTTAGTTTCTTAGCTCTTAATCCTCATTTCCGCCGGTAAACAGTAAACTGTGGATCAGTGATGAGAACTTTGACAAATTGTAACATGTATACATAAAATAAGAATAAAGAATAAGAGTGAACCTTTTCTCATCCAACCAACAAAATAATAAATAGTTATAAGTTATAATATTTTCACTTGCTCCTTTAAAATACAAAATCCAATGTTTTATTGTCACTAGAAAATATGAGATGAGATGTAGATACTGTATATTATTATGTATATGCTTAGATATGCTAGACGCGTGTTGATGGGCTCTCAACTCTCCACCTTTTGAAACATTCATACTCTTTACTGTTTACACCATTCACCATTCATCGTGTATCGTACATCGTACATCATACATCGCACGTACAAAATACAAAATACAACCTGCTTACGTAGGCAATGGCACATGTAAGCTAAAACGGGGTTGGATTTTATGTTACATGTTACACAGAGGCCGAGGATTGAGAGTTGAGCAATGAGCAATGAGTAATAGTTGGAATGAATCAAGTTGTAAACTGATTGTATTGATGGTAGGATTTATGAAGAGGTAATTGCATTTTTGTCCATTGGGTTGAATTTACGAGCGATTAACTAAATTTTACGACGTGTATAATCGGCTATAAGGAAAAGTTGTGATCATTATATTATATTAAATGGTCAAATGTGTTACCTATCTCTGTAATCTGTGTTATGTGTTATGTGTATTCTCTATTCTGTATTTTACATCTACGAATAACGAATAATGATTACAAGGTCCTGCTGAATAGTTGAAACTTTTTTGTTTCTCCATCTTCATCTTCATCTCCTCTCCCTCTCAATTGACTATTGACTATCAAAGTGTACCTCCATTCTCCATAGTCCATAATACATGTGTTTTCTTATATTTTGTACACATGTCGATAGTTGATATACAGATAGAATGTAGAGTGTAGAGTGTAGAATGTAGAAAGAGTGGACTTGGACATAATATGCACAAATAAATATGGATATTACAGACCAGAGACCAGCACCTTTATTAAACATGAAACACATTTGTCCGCATCCGTATATCGTATTCGTATTCGTACTCGTATATTGTTGTAAGTTGTAAGTTGTAAATACTTAGCTTTTGATCCACGTGCTGATGTGCTGCTCATAAGATAGCTCATACTTGATAACTTGATACTGTATGATGTATGATGTACGATGTATGTTGAATGTTGTATGGAAAATGGAAAATACAGTCATTACAATAAGGTAGACGCTATTACATAATAATTATCATAATTATTATGTCCAATTTCCATTGTACAGTCAATAGTCATACTCTAATATTATTATCCATAGTTTTTTTTTTCAAAATTCTCAATTATTTTCAATATCCTCTCTCTCTGGAAACTTGAACATAAAAAAATAATAAACTCACCATTCACCACCTCCTTCTTCTTAGCAATTACTATTTACTATTTTCTAGAAGATATGCGATATAATATTGCGTTGTAGCTTGTAGTTTGTACTCAATTTCATTAAATACACATGGTACAAGATACGAGATCAAGAATCAAGATACATGGTCGTAGTAATTATTTAACCCTGATGACTTGATTTTGATTTTCAAATGTAAAATTCAAAAGCTTATTCATAAAATGATTTTTAATTTTAATGGTGTGGTGGTTGAAGGTATTAACATTTCTTATGTCAAATGCTTATACTGTTTAGTTGAGAGATTAGTATTACAATAAATTAATTAATGATGTAAGATGTAAAAAGTATGAATGATGGTTTCGTGATCTGGTTGCAATTTTAAGAATTATCTTCACCATGATTCACCATGAACCAGTACTTTTTTCATTCACAATTTCTTTCTGACTTTTCCGTGTTCTCATATGATGTAGAATGTAGATAGTAGATAGTAGAAACAAAAGGAGATGTAAAATGTAAGTGGATTTCATTCATTTGTGTATTCTCTATGCGTTTTATGATAGGACTCTTTTCAAAAAGTAATAACAATTATTGGGAGTTTTCATTCTTGTGCTCAGAGTCAGTATGTCTGTGGTGGTTTTGTGTTTTGTGTCAAGTAAAGAAATGGGAAGTTCTTATTGATTATTAACTATTAATTATGAATGATTATGATCATTATTATGAATGTTAATTTGTAATTTAAAATACCGACAACCGGCAATTCATTAAGATGATCTATATATGAAAGTCAACATCAAAAGTTATTGCTTTTCTGTGCCATGTGCAAAGTTTAAATATCATAAAAATCATAAACATTAAACATGTTACTGTGCGTGTTATTTGTTTATCTTGTAGTGCAATGCTCAGCTTGATTTCTGGGAAAGATGCAAGTGGAAATATTACAAGTCTCAAGTAGTATATGAACTGTGAATGTGAAGGTGGCTGACTTGAAGTTGGTTATGTTTATTTTGTATCATTCAGTCTTTTTTCCACACGTAATGTGCCATGTTTGTCGATACACCATTCAAAATACATGGTACATATTATGGAGTAGAATACATTTGTGCATGGAACAGAGTGAAAAGTCTGAGCTTCCCAGACATTCGTTCAGTATGAAGTATAAAGTATTACTCAAATGCACGTATAATGTATCATGCATAGTCATAGGACAAAGGCATATCATGCTACTATAATATATGATGAAAGTTGTGTATCTTTGTCTGTTGTCTGTACAGTGTACAAAAATTAAATGTTGTCACCAAAAAAATTGACCATCGAGATTGACCTTTCATTAAAACCCCGAGTTTTACATTGTCTCAGCTCAGGTTTCCATTTAATGAATAAATGCGAAATCTGGAAAAACAATGCTATCAAAATGAGCAGTTATTAAAGATGCTGTAACAACAGTGAATTCATGCTTTTAAATTTAAGCCTGCGGGCTTTTTGTGCCTTGAGTCTTGAGTCGAGCCGGTTGACAATTTTGGGATTTTGTCTGAATACTGAATACTGAACAAGGAAACCGTTTTGTAGTTTTCGGAATGAAACCAGACTTACCAGACAATTCTTTGTTTTTTTACACCATTGCAGTGCCACCAAAATCATTGCATTGATTTCACATATACCGTATAAATTATGTGTACATGTATAAATTGCATACACACATTAGATATTCATTATAATCTCTTTACACTTTACACAGAGCACACAGCACAGCCGTGTGTATTTTTGTATTTTATAGTTGCGCGAATGAATTAAAATGCACAAGTTGGTACATTGTACATTGCACATGTTATATACATCTATAATCTATACATGATCCATGTAGCAAGTACTTGACTAATCCCTAATGCCTGACTAATGATTATAATTATAAAGTGAGTGAGCATTTCAGTCTGCATTAGAAGAATTTACAATTTATATTTAAGTGTGTGCATGAATGTGTCGTGTGTATGGTGTATGTTGGATGTTGTATGTTGTATTTTGAATGAGCACAGAGCTACTAGTAGATAAGTAATATACATGATACATGCACAATGTACATTGTACATACAAAAGGCGAGTGTAAAATGTAAAACCTCTCAATCTCCTCAATAGATAATATAATATACTATGGTTGTGAGTTGCGTTGAGCATTGAGTGTGGAGCGTTGAGTTATGAATAGTTACAAAAGTTGCAAGTTAATTCTAACAAAGGTACTAAAGATGTTAATAGATGAAAACAACAAAAAAAAAACTTTTTGAGGCCCACGACGTGGTGCTCTTGGTTTGCCATTTGCTGTTTGCTGTTGTAAATTGTAAAAAAAAACCAAATGCAAAAAAGTAAAAGACAGACACAAAACACATATCTGTTATCTGTAAAAGTTGAACAGACTGCAAATGATTTTATTGTTCACAGAGTCACAAGTGTTTAACAAAAAAAATACAGTAAAATAGATGAAAATGTATTGTATATTCTTAAATATTAAATATTAAAGAAATCAAAGTGTAATAAAATGTTGGTTTGCACAATTTACAACTAAATCTTACAAAAGATGGAAAAAAAGTTGTAAATTACACTTCATGTTTTATATTTTCTATAGGATTATCTAAATTCTAACATGTAGATTCCAGAATCTAGAATCTAGCATCTAGAATCTAGAGTCTACTGTCATCGATAGTTTATTCTACATTCTGAATTCTACATTACGTACTATCGATTGTATTTGGTTGGATTCCAGCCCGGACCTCCCTTAATATCGTGGAATCTATTTTTTTTGAAAAGAATCGTACTGAGCAAAAAACCCCTACACAATGGAAAATGGAATGGTGTGGAGTGGAAACAGTGAAAAATTACAACAGAGAGAGGCAGACAGAATTGTAAATTGTTGTGCATACATTTTTTATAAGTTATAAGTTATAAGGCAAACTTATACGATTCACTATAGATTTTATATACACAAGTGGGAGATGATACATGACGGTGTATAATGTATGTCTAGACAGTAAAGGACAAGGAACGATGGATCAGTTTTTTGAAAGCTCAATGAATAGCTTGTGTGTGTTTAGAGTTTAGACAGGACAGACAGAGAGAGAGAGAGAGAGAGAACATATGATAAAAAATGAGGCCTTAGTGAATGTGCGAATTTTCTGTTTGCTTTTTCATTGGTTTAATGCAGGCATACAAAATTATTCTCCTACTAAACTAATGTAGCATTAGTATTATAACTTATAACATTGGAGGATTGGAACATTGGAACATTGGGGTTTTTGCACAAGGTGAAAGATAGTGCGCAATCATAGTGCAATGTTCAGTGCATCAGAATTCAGAATGTAACTTTTTTTTCTGTCATGCTCCTATCTCTCTCCCTCTCTCTCTCTCTCTCTCTCTGATTTTTCAGTCTGTCTATATCTAAATCTATATCTATACTCTATACAAAGTACCATAATACCATTTAGCCGTCATAGTTCAAAATTTGCAAATAGTGATAATGATGAAGAAGAATTTCTAAGGTTTTTCTTTCTCACTCACATCTCATATGTACACAGTTGCATACATATTGCATTGGCACTACCTAAATACAAAATACAATCTCAGAGCACATTGAACATTGAATTGCATATTGAAAGAAGACATGCAGATATCTAAATATGTTCTGTGTTTTGTGTTCCAGTGCATGCATAATTTACAATGTACAATGCATAGTGTATAGTGTGTACATATTGGTGTGCTTATAGATTGTTGATAAATGAATCGCATGTGATGCTTATTTTTCCCCCTTCTCATAACATTCATCAAGCAGTAGAAAAGTCACATATAAAATGAATATTTACAGTGTGATGTGTACAATGTACAAGAGACAAGATATCGATGTGCCTTGAAAGAGGTTTTTGACGCCAAACTCTAAACACCAAAAACATCATGACGAATGTTGGCGAAAAAAGACAAGCTTTTGAGGCCTTTTTTTTCAAAATTGAACCTTGTATTATTATCTTCTATCTACTAACATCAATATTGCCCCCCATCGTGGCTGCATTTTTTGATATTTGGTAGCAAACAACAAGGGACGAAAACAGCACAAGTACTATTGTACAGTGTACAGAAAATACGGAATACTGAATACAGAAAATAGATAGCTCTCCAACTATATCGACAACTTGAATGATTTGTAATTTATCATCTTGCACAATTCTTTTGTATGCAGGAAACATCAACTGTTCACTGTGTGCTTTGTGCTTGGTGCGTGTGTCCTTATTTGTCTGTCGTCTTTCCTCCTTTAGTTGAGAATGGATCATATGTATAAATATGTTTCGTATTAATCTATTGGTATTATTATACTGTACACTGTACACTGTCTAAAGTACATCTTTTCTATTATCTCGTCTATGATGTGAAAACACAGCTTTTCCTGCAGCTCTATAGTCTGTAGTCTGTAGTTTTTAGTAAGTAGAGTAAACAACCCTGGAATATAGAATCTAGAGTCTTATCACAAAGCAGGAAAACAGGCGGAAAAGTAAACCATTCTTAATACTTATAAAAATCATCTAAACTGTAACACATACATTGTACATTGTACATAGTAAAATGGAACCCTGTTGTTTGTTTGTTTCTTCACTTTTCCCTGAATGCTGAAATTTCTCGGTGTTGAAAGTTCTATTCTGATTTCAATCGATAGCGGTGATTTTCCATTTGTGATTTGGAAATTTCAACAGTACTTTTTCTGTTTTTTTTGTAACTCTGTTAGTTACGCCTGCATCGATTATTAATTCTATCTTCTTTCCAATACTGAATGCACGTAAATATTAAAATGTAAAATATAAAACATAAGAATATGAACACTCATCAGCTAAAAACTAAACGTAAGTAATTTATGGACCATCAACTCATCACTCATCATTTTGGTCAAAGGTCACGGTCCTTTTTTGTCATCAATCATCTGACTACTTTGGTTAATTTACCCTCACCGCGAGAATTTCCTTCTTGTGAAATGTGTGCGATGTAGATTGTACATTTTTACATTTTACTGATAGACGCGTCTATCGTCTATCAGTTTTCTCCTTGTTAAATATAGGATGTAGCTTGAATGATTTTGTAATCCGAAGAAATAAAATATAAGTACACCACAAATAAAAATAGGAATATAGTTACAAGATCTTGGAAATCGAGAACAATCCATTGTAAATATCTATTAATATATCAATGAGTTCATCAATTGATTGACTTTTTTATAATTTTTTATCTTGTATCTTGTGTGTTGGTTATGCTGTTTTTTACTTTCATCATTAATGCTTGTTTTGTAAACAGTAAACAGTAAAGAGGTTTGCTCTCTGCTCTTTGTTATGTGTTTCGTGGAGTGGACTATTTATTATTTATAAAAGAGTTCATGTTTACTATTTACTTTTTACCCGGCGCGGCGGACGACTATACATGATACATGATACACAAATTATAAACTAAGAAAATGACACAGGGTTTACTATACAACTGTTTCAGAATACCGATACAAAGTATCTTTTTACTTTTTGTAAACATATGTAGACATACAGAGAGGAGTGTGTAGAGTTCAAATATTTCAAATTGCTTTGTTTTATCTTTGATTTACAACTAGAGATTTATTTTTTTTGAAAAATTGATAATTGATAACAACGAAAAATATGACCACAGACCAAATGTTTTGTCTTTTGTTTTTTGTCTTGTGTGTTCAGCTGTACATTGGGCTTTAATTGAGTTTTGAGTTTTGAGCATTAAATCTATCGAGTCTATTTTCTATTTTCTGTTTACAATTCTGTTTAAAAAGTGTAGATTATGAGGACTAGAAAAAACAAAAACAAAAAACAATGAGCTGTCCACTATCGACTATCCGTTATTCATATCTACTTTTGTACGGTGTCTCGACTCTCGACTTTAGACTGGTGACTGTAAACATTTCTCCGTCTCTTTCTCTATTTTTTGTTCTCTATATTCGTCCTCTTGCTGCTTACGTATTACGTATTACGTACTACGTACACACGTAACATCTAATATGCAAGTTAGCTTTAGTGCGTATAATTTGTATAGTGTATACGTGGAAGATGGAAAGAAGTTCGAAGAATTTTGATGGAGCAACAATCTGTTTTTAAAGAATGTGTGTAATGTGTAATACATAATACATAATATATGGACGGTAATTAAGTGGTTATGTGTTATGTGGATGTGTGTGTGTGTGTGTGTGAATACAAAATACAGATATTTGAGGATTGGTTTGGTTTCAAAAATCAATGGGTTAAGTAGTTAAGTACATAACATGTAGAATGTAGAATATAGAATGTAGATAATAGATAGATTGCAAGTAGGAGTAAATAGTAAATAGTAAATCTAGTCAGCTAATATCTCTCTCACATCTCACATCTATCTCCGAATGCCTCCGTATGTATTGAGCATTGAATTGAGCTGAATAGGCAAGCAGTAGAATCGGAGAATCTTGTACTGATTTATTGTTTAGAGGATGTAATAAAAAAAAGTAGTCGGTTACATGTTACATACATTGTTTGCTGTTTCCTCGCGCTCATTCACTAACTTTGCCTCCACCATTCACCATTTATACAACATGAAAAATACAAAATAGAAACATGCGTATGCAGATGTAGATAGAAGATTGTATATTATGTAATTTGTATGTACAATGTACAATGTACATGTGTGCAAGTGAGACAAAGTTGATAGTATCAAGTATCAATGCAGTGTTCAGTATATCCATAGACAATATGTAGTAAGATGGAGGTTGAGACTTGAGAAAGATGTACTCAAAGTGTCTGGAAATACACTTTTTACTTTTTACAAGACACCGACCTTTACGGAATTGTTGTACTGTCTTCTGTATACCATGTATTACTATTACAATATAAGACATAAGTATAAGATATAGAATATATCTATACAACTTGTAAAATCATGTACATGTGTAATGTGTAAGTCAGCCTTTGGGGGTCTCTTACTTCATTCATTCGAAATGACTGCAAATGTTGTCAGTAAATTACCAAGAATTCTAGTAAATACCATGTACACAGAAAGCAGAAACACAGATGAAGAAGATGAAAAAGTTGTAATGCTCAAATTTCAAATTGCCAGCTTGGTTTTACATTATATATTATATATCTGTAAATTGTCAACCATGTTTCATGTTTCATGCACAATGTTGTGTATCCAGATCCAGTATCCAGTATCCACTACAAGTCTACAAGTACATTTACAATTTACAATTTACATCTTGCATAGTTTAACAACTTGTTTTTCCCTCAAATATATTATTATTATTATTATAACAGCAAATGTGTACACAAATGATACACTGCCAGGAGCAAAATACAACTTTACAAAAACTCTCTCAAAGTACATTGTATGGAATTCTTGAAAGAAGAAGAATTTTTCAAGATCCTTGAATGCGTTTCCCTATACTACTTCAACTATCTAAATACTAAACACTAAATACGTAAATACGAGAGTAAAAGTTGTAGTAATTTTTGTAGTATACTTGGGAGCAAGTAGAGGCATGTAGTTGTTGTTGTGGATGTCATGTGTAATGTGTAAAAAAGTAAAAAGGAGAAAACGTAAATATCTTTGAATCCTTTATACAACATGCATATGCACATGTAACAGCTATATTAGATAGTAGTGTTAGTATTATGTATTATGTAATGTGTAATGTATTCGGTCTGGAACTCTTGAATCTTGAACTCAACAAATTTTCTAATGAAGCAACCAAGATAAAAGATAGAGAGAGAGAGAGAGAGAGAGAGAAAATGAGAAAAAGTTGTGTCTTGTCTGTAGTCTGCAGTCTGCATGGTACATCTTGTCTTCTGAAATATCTATTTACTATTTGGTTATAATTTATTATGTAAAATATTATGAAATACCTGGATCTATTAGTACGTACTACGTAGTACAATGTTCACGGTACACACTACACACTACACACACGCTGAATTCTGAATTATCTCAATGTCAATGTAATTTTCAACATAATATATAAATGTAAGTATATACATGTGTAGTCTTGAACAATTAATCCAACATTAATAATGGTTCATGGACATAATTCTAGGTGGGAACTGTTGGTTAACAATGAACCGAAACGGTCTATGCTCTGCCCTTGTGAAAACCGGAGCTACAAAGGAGGAATGTTGTAATAGTAATGAGTCAGTCTCGGTGTCTTGGAGTGAAGGAGATTTGAGCCCAAGCAGTGTTTTCTACATGCATTTACAGGTTTCTACACATTACACATTGCTTTATGGTTTATTGTACGTCGTACATTGTACATTGTACTTGTAAATAGTCAATATTATAAAATATACAACGTAACATGCTTTACATGATAATATATAAGCTTTATAGTTTTAAATGTATAATGCATAAAATAAAAATGTGGAAAGTCATGAACTTTATTCAAAATTATTCTGTTATTCGGTATTTGGCATTTGCAGGGTGGTGTGAAATGTCAACGTTGTAAAGGTAAGCAAGTTTTCCTAATGTTGTAGAAAACTAGGAAAAAACTAGTTATATCATCTTTGGTATTTGCTACTTTTTTTCTCCTTTAGCTTCTTTGAGTGAAAGGCACTATAATCTATAATATTATTATGCACTATGTGTAATTTGTAATTTGTACTCTTATTGTGTAATGAAAAGTCATAAAATGGAAATCATTATTAGAAATTACACAAAACACAAACAAGTATACTTGGGAATAGGGAAAAGGAAATAGTTATTTTAGCTTTTGTGATAATTATTTTCTCATTTTTTTTTCATTATGCTGTATTGCTGTACACACATATATAGTATATTTTTTTTCAATTTAGAAACTTGTGATGGAGTGAAATGTGGAGAGAATCAAAAATGTGAGATGCGAAATGGATTACCAAAATGTATTTGTGCACCAAATTGTGCATCCTTCCGAATAAAAACTGGACAAAAGAGGGGCCCGATTTGTGGGACGGATAATCGGACTTATAAAAATAGCTGTCGCATGTTGAAAAGGAACTGTAGAAGAAAAGTCAATACTACAATTGCCTATTATGGGACATGCAAAAGTGAGTTTTTCAAGTCAATAGTAAATAGTAATAAAATACACATGATCACTTTTTTATGTTTTTTATACACTGTGATTTTACGATGTCAGACAATAATAATAACAACAACAATAACAACAATAATTATTATTAATGATTACTATTACACTATACTATGTGCCTTAATATTTTTTACAGTGAGTTGCTCATTACTGAGTTGTCCAGCTAAAAAGCGTTGTCTTTTGGATCAAAACATGATTCCGCATTGTGTGAATTGTTCAGATAGAAAATGTCCGATTCCCACTGGAAAAACAGGACAGAAGGCCGTGTGTGGCACAGATGGACTGACGTAAGTGTCAAGTTATTAAATTAGAAAACTATATAATACAATATTATTATCTGTATTTATTTACCCTTTTTATTAAACTGTTATTGTTGAAATAAAATGAATAAAAAATGATCATCATCAATTTATAATATAAATTTTATATAGATATCCATCAATTTGCCATTTGAGGCAATCAGCGTGTAATAGAGGTTATGCAACCCCATTCGCATACAAAGGACCGTGTAAAAGTAAGAAATAAAAAAAAATTTCACTAATTTTTATGTGGTATTTCATACAAAAACCAAACATACCAAAGCATGTTTTTCAAGTGTATAAAAGCTACATAATACGATATACGATGCATTAAGTAGCGCATTAAATGCCTTATAATTTATAATACATACTACATACAAAATACAAACTCCTCTTCAGGAATCTCTTGATACTTGGAACATGAACTCCTCTTCTCTTTATGCTCGCATGTAATTTATGGGCGAGATATATGAACTTGTAGTGGAAAGAATTTGCAGACTCTCTTTTAGATAATTAATGCCTACATACATACATGTGTAATGTGTATGCACATGCATGTTGAGCACCTATAGAAAAATATTTTGTACGGGGACAAAATAGAGAGCACTGCACACTGCACAGTGTATACCAAATAAAAAATGAAAAAGAAAAGACGAATTATAAGTAGTTGTACCGGTATCAAGAATCTTATGATGTAGGAGAAAAATCCATGTGATCGTCTATTTTCTGTTTGTTCGACGCCGATGTAAGATTCAAAATACATAATACATGTAGGAATTTCAGTTTCTGAATGGCGACCGACCGTCATCTCCGTTTTTGAAGGTCGTCTTTATTCCTGTATACATGCTCCTACCTCTCTTTCTATTTTGTCTACATATTCTATGTAACCTGTACACTGTACAATGTATAATGTATTACTCTGAAACTGATACTGTGAGAAAACTACTGTTTCTTTTCAGTCTGGTGCAGGTTGATGCACATGTACACAAGTAAAAATAGAGGACAAGTTTTTTCTTCTTTTTTACGTGTTCTAAGTTTATCCACATTGTTTTTATGCGGATCGCGTTCATCATATTAAATATAATCATGTACAATGAACATACTTCCAATATTATGGGAAGACCACAAAACTAATGGCATTTGACTTGGTAGACAAATAATGCAGTGCATAATGCAACGTAAATATGTTATTCTCAACCGATAAAAGTTGTTACTTGTTTCTCATTTTTACGGATTTGATACCATTTCTAATAACAAATTCATAAAAATTGATTTTGAGTCATTTATCAAAAGAACTAAAACGTAATGTGTCATTTATTGTATTGTATTTATTGTGCTTACAGAAAAGGCGACTTGTGAGAGCGTCCAGTGTAGTGAAAGTCAGACCTGCCTGATAGAGTATAAAACTGGAAGACCCAGATGTACGACCTGTACTGAGCCGAAGTGGTGCAAGGCAAATCAAAACAAAAACGTGGGACCGTTGTGTGCAAATAATAATCACACATATCGAGATTATTGTAACTTGCTTGAGTATCAATGTTCATCGGGTGTTGCATTATCAACAAGACATTTTGGAAAATGCAAAAAAGAGTCTGAACCGTAGACAAGTATATATATATATACATATTATTTATATATTTACATCTCCATTGTACATTGTACAGTTATATTAAATATCCTTATTGTTGTTTTTGTAAAGATATAAAAAGACTATTGTTTTTCGTATTACGCAATTAAAATACTGCTAATTATTATGATTATTATTAGCATGATTATTTTGTTGTAAAAATATTATGTTACTTATTTCTTTCCCTTTTTAATTCCAAATGCTGTGCTCATTTTTTCAAAGAGACGTTTTTGAGTTTAGATTTTAGATAAATAGGTCATAGAGATATGTATAGAGACGTTCAGAAAAGAAATCCACAACAGCAATAAATTACAACAGCATTGTTTACCTCTAAATAAGTATACATAAGTACATAAATAACATCATAATTAATTATTATTATCGTATAAATTACAGTTTATGATCATGAATTACTATTCTTACTTTAATTCGATACATTTTTTATTGTCATTTAATTTCCAAAAAACGAAATATTGAACATCCTTGGAAAGATGCAAGAAATATCATTTACAGATTGTATTTTTTGAGCCTGCAACGACTATTAGTCATACAATATGTACTTTACTATAATATAGTACTATAGTATTTTATTTAATGGTGATTGCATTTAAGTAACGCCATGTACAATGTACATATTTTTATGTAGTATCTGTGTACTAATGATAATAATAATTATTATTACTGCTTCTAGTTATTAACGAGAACATGAATTCAAGACCAAGTGAGAAATGTAAAAGGTGAAAGTCCATGGCTATAGAGAATAGAGAATGAAGTATTTTAGATAATATTATGCAGAGTGAAAAGTGAAAGGAACGGTTTAATAATGATGCCCAAACGTAAGACAATTTTGTTTTATGCATAATATGAAGTCAAAGTAATATAGAATCAGATCAATAGTATCAATAGTACTTTTGAATATTTTGAACAAAAAACGTAGCTGTGTCTCTAAATTAAAACTCAACTTGTACTCAAATTCTAGCCGTATGTGACATATACATAATGTGTATCTAGTATTTAAATTTTAAATTTAGTTTTAGAGATGTAATTTTTATATATTCCTAGTATGTAGTTGACATATTTACGGCACTGGACGTGTTAAGTAAACTTGTTATTTAGCATAAATATTGAATAATCTCACTTTTATTGTAAATTTGTAATCCATGTAGTAAGTGTAAAAAAATCGTATGTAAGGATTGCATAAAATATTATGCTATGAAGAAAAGTAGAATATAGAGATATAAAAAACATAAATATATGTAGCACTACATAATTATTATTATTACAATGCAAAGACTTGTAGAAGACTTGACTATAATGTATATATATAACATGTACCATGTACGCTTTTAATTTTTAGTATAATGTTGAGATGTATGTCAAATCTTTAAAATTGGTATAAAAAACAAAATCTTTGATGATTATTAGTTAACAATTTAACAGTACCTATAACATATATATATATATTCAAAATAGAAATGTACTCGTTTTTACCAGATCTGGTAAAATCGAGCTTATACATAATACATATTATGAGATGTATCGTATATATATATGTATTACTATTTTTCAAATGATCAACAGTTATTTATATATGTATATGTAGTAAAATTTTTAGTTCTTTAACAACGTGTATACATACATATTATACACAAATATGGTATAATTTGGTGAAATCTTCTGTAAACTTATGTGTAATGATGATATTCGGTTATTTTTTATACATAATATATGCTACATTATTATTATCATTATTACTTTTACTTATGCTATTAAGCTATCTTGAGATTCTACAAATATATTATGTACCATACGTACTTATTTACATGCATTGTAATTCATAATAATGTGTCCCATGTTACCAAACATTATTTTACTGTAATGATTCTCAGTAGACTAGTAACATGTTATTCAAAATATGTATACATTTGTAATAAAAAAAATAGTAAAGAAAAAGTACATAAAACATTATAATTGGACTAATTATTATACAAGAAAATCATAATAAAATAAAACTCTACTTTATTTTATTTTGTTGAATTTGAAACTGAAAAGAGAAATCCGACTACTTTTTGTATTTCTCATGAAACGACAGACTTGTTGGTATCATTCTTTTCTAACATTATAAATTTGCATCTTTCAAAGAAATTGTAATTCATAATGTATACTATAGTCTATAGTCTAATAATAATAATTGAAATCGAGAAATGTGTAAAACTGATTTGTGTGTGTTCCAAAACATTAATATAATGAGGTTATACCAATTAAAATTATATCGTATACATTTATTTTATTTATTTTTTGCTTAACTTCTAAATTCCTTTGTAATTTATAATTCATGACTACACACATTAAAAATGACTACGCTTGCATGTAAAAAATTTAGTAGGAATTAGTTGGGATTCTCAATATTGTATATGAATATTACACTATACTGATGAAATCAGCAATAAATAAATATATAGATCTACATATACTTTACCTACCGACTGCGGTAGTCCTAAAATAGTCGTGAAGGCTTTCCCAAATTATTTATATTCATATATTTAATGTTAGTGCTTGCATATCTGAGCTTTGTTCAAAGAAATTGTGTCATTGTGATTTCAAGTCATTTAACCAACCATAATTAGCATTATAATGCATAATATTCGCTGATGTGCTTATTGCACAGTAAAAAAAGAGATAAGGTACATCCATTTACAAAAAACATGCACGATTCTCCCTAAAAAACATTTTTCCGAATGTCTAGGATTTCTTTCAAAGACAAAGAACTATACATAATATGTAGTACATTTTTCTATTCATTCACTGATAAGAATAAAACTCTACAATGATCATCACAAAAGTACATAAATATGAAATATGCTATTTTAGAACTATAATACAAAAAAACACATGCTATAAAATTGTTAAAATCACGCTCTATCATAAACTCTATAGTAAGTAAGTTCTAAAACTAAAATTAATAAATCTTATTGTCAGTTATGAGTTACAAGGAATTTGTTCATTTCAGACTAGCACGGGGTACTGAATGATTTTACCAAAAAATAAACATAAATGTTACGATTATGTTTACACTATAGCTAAATCCTAAATCAAATATTTAAAAAAAAAATCTAGTATGATGTATGATCTAAAACAAGGTCTAAGGTCTAACAAAAAGTAAATAATAAATAAAAAAATGTGTACTTATCTCAGTTAAAAGGGACACACGGATGTATGATGTATGTAAATATGTCGGGTATAAAAAAAATTAGCTACTCCCAAAACAAACCAAAACTATACTCAAGTTCAGTCATAGTCTTGATATCCAAAGCTGTCAATGTGTCGATTTTTCAAAACCTTGAGGATGCCTTCTGTTTCTATTGTTTCATATAGCCAACGCCTTCCATTACGACATTCCTTCCCACTGAAAAGATTATTCAAAAATTATTTAACATTACTCAAAATATAAAGAACAGATAAATAAAAGAAAACATTCATTATTAGCAAAGACAGCATAATAATAATAACAATAAAGCAAAACTCAAAGTTGTTATTTCTTTACCATCTTCCATCTCCACAACGTGGGCATGGATAGTGACAACCTGGACACTAGAAGATCAAAATCAAAAACACGACAAGATGATAAAATTCCTGAAGTAATTATTAATTTATGATTTAAATTTGAAGTATATATACTATATGGGGTAGGAAACACTCTCACTGTCAAAGTCTTACGTTAGGTCTAAGGCAATCACAATCTTCATAATCATCTGCATTTATGATGGGTCGACCATCAGCATAGAATCTTCGCCTGTGATAAAAGATAAAATAAATAGTACATTTTGATTATTTTAAGCATTTAAAAACTAGGACAAAAATATTTTGGAGACATTTATTGATTGGAAATTGCATTCTGAAACGTTTTTACATGGTCAATTCACCTATTTTTTCTCTGTCTTCTTAGTGAATTCTTTTCATCAAAGTCTTGCATGAATTTCATCTCATCACTCAAAATACTTTCTCTCTGTAAAAAGATTAAAACAATAAAATACAGAATAAATATATGAACAAAATTTTATCGTAAAATGTATATCAAGCGTGTAACACAAAATGCAGATAGTAAGTCTATAGTCTATATACATTTTTCAATCAAACCCTGGATTCTTTTCATCCTTCATCATCTACTACGATATATATGAATCAGAAATTAAAAGTATAATGTTATTAAAACATATCTTACATAATGTCTGGAAGATTTGGGTTGCTCATCGGGTTTGATTACAGGTATTTCAACAATTTCATCCGAGTCATCATCATCCTTTTTCTTGCTCTCATCTTCTCCGGATGAACTACTCTTATTATCTTCTGCTGTACTCATAATATGATGTTAAAAGATGAACTTTATAAAAAACAAAAAGTAAACTAACACAACAAATGATTAAATCACAGAGAATCGGGTGAATCCGATATCCGATGTCACATTTGGGGGGATTATTATTTTGAATCCTTAGTTAAAGCGGGTAACAAGGAAAACTCCTTTCAAAAGAATTTATGCCAGGCTTATTTTTTACGTTTTCTTCTCTCTTTTTTGTTTTTTGTTGTTGTTTTTTTATTCTATCACACTTATATATTTGGTAAAAATATCATGTATTAAATATGAAACACATACATGTAGTACAATTACTTAAATTCGCAATATACGTATATTCTTATAGCTAAGGGATACATTATGTATTCTGTATATGTATTATGCTCATTTTATATAGTCACATTCACAGTAAAATACGCTTTTCATATACCTATAGGTCGTTTCATTTTAGTGTTTAGTACTTTTACACTACTATATAAGTACAACAAAACAGAACATTTTTTTATTGACATGTACGTACATGGAAGTTTTTTATGTTTTATGTATGCGAGAAACAATCTAACTAATTAATTAACTAACTAGCTGTACTTTTCCTCCAAATTGGTGTAGCTAGTTTTGGAATACTGTTGACATAGGCTGCAGGATTGAAAAGGTTCTCACTTGGTTGTAGTGACCCATCTCGATTTCTATTTTCTATTTTTTCCTGTTCTAAAATTTCTTTTCGAATTGTCCACTGTTTAGTTGGAACGAGAAGTTTAGACATTGATTTGTTCCTTTTTATCTGAAAATTAAAATATTTTTGGATGTGTCATGAATCATATGATAAATTTAGAAAATACAGGTATGTAATGTGTAATGTGTATAGTACATGCTAGTAATCTACTACTACTTACTCGTTCTTTCACTTGTCTGTCTGAAAGAAAAGCAGAATTTCTCATTTTTTCCTTTTTCTCCAGTATTGCCCTTTTCTTTGCTTCCATCATTTCTTCGTCTCTGCTTCTGTTTAAAATGAAAATTATCCAGGAAATCAATCCATTGTAATTACTAATTACGTATATTAGCGAATCATTTGTTTTGCATTTTGCACTGATTTAATACATAATCTTCCTAAAGTAATAAGTTGGTTGTGTCCTGTGCACATTGGTTCCTCAAAGGCTTTTGACACAGTCAACGCACAACCATGTACAATACAAATAATTAAACCGGATGAACTGACGAATTGCGTTAGACATATTAGAATGACCCTTGACCATGCCTTGACCCTTAAAAAACTAAAAATCTGACTTTCGGGGGCAATAATTCGGAGGCAGTGCATAAGTACGCCACCTATCGCTCT
>JABASP010001766.1:0-25704 GCA_019776565.1 Sminthurinus signatus | reverse complement strand
TTGGATGGTGTATTAGAAAACTACATACAAAAGAATGGGGATAAATTATTAAAAGAAGATTATATGAGTAGTAGGATTTCAGAAAAAGCAGTTAAAGAAGTACATCAATTCATTTCTAAAGCTGTTTCAAGTCTTCAGGATCAAATGAATTTAACATGGGTAGAATTATTTGATAAATTCCCTGTCCTTTCAAAAAATGATAGTGAAACGATACGTAAAAAGAATAATAAAATAACTACGGAATCAAGATCATTTTTAAGTACAATACCAATATCAACTAGTGTTATCCAACAAGAAGAAGAAGATGATGAGGAAGAAGATGAGGATGGTGACAAAATCAAAACTCCAACAAAACAAAATCATAAGATAAACAAGAATAAGAGTAAAAAAGAGTCTTCTATTTCACCAACAAAATCAACTATTAGAAATAATAATAATAAAAAACCAGAAACAACAACAACAAAAACTAGTACAATAGAATCTTCAAGTGATAAAGAAGAAGAGGAAGAAGAAATTTTTACTACACCATCCCCTAATAAGAATATTAGTAATAGTAATAATACAGGCAAATTATCTATAACTGTAAAAGATAAAAATATCATTAAAAAATGTATTGGACATTCTATAGTATCTTCCGATGATGATGATGAATTTGATGATGCTATAGATGAAACTGTACATAAGCCTGTTGGTGATAATGATGATGATGTTTTAAATAAAAAATCACCATCACCAAAAAAGAAGATACATCATCAAGATAAAAAAAGTAATGATGATGTAGTTGAAGACATGGAACAAGATGAAAATGATAATAATATTACTAATAATAATAAAAATAATGAACAGGATATTATTGAAAAAGAAGTAATAGAAGAAGAAGATCATAATAATAATGCTGAAGAAGAAGAAAAACAACAATCTAAGAAAGTAAGTAAAAAAGATGATGATGATTCATCTACAGATGATGAAGTTAATGTTTCTGGAACAACTCTATGGGGAAAGAGTTCTAAAAAGTTGATTATTGATGAAACTGTCAAATCAACAAAAGAAAGTACTATTCCTATTATTACAACGAATGAAAATCAAGAGGAAGACAATGAAAATGGTAGTTTTAAAGAAAATGAAAGTCCTGATAATGAATCAGAAAATGATGAAGATGTTATTATTACTAAACAAAAAAAATCTACTAACAAAGAGTCTGTTAGAAATGATAGAAAAGTAGGCAAAATGGGAATTAAAGTAAATGATGTTATCGGTGATTACGATGATGATGATGATGATGATGATACTAATTCAACAAACTCAATACATTTTCATTTAAGGGACAATTCAAAAAAATCTTCCAAAAAGCATATTAATAATAATAAGAATAATAAAGATAAACTAACAAAGACCACTGAAACTACTTCAGAAAATGGTGATGAACTAGAAGAAAAGGAATCGTCAATTGACAAACATGACTCTAAAAAAACTATATCCCATTGGATTAATGAAAATAAGGATTCACATTTACATATCAATAGTAAAACGTATCCCAAAGTTCTTGTTGAACCACTCTCAAAAATTATTGTTGAACATCTCAAGACTAATAACTACCTCTTCCTTAATCCAAAAGAAACATATAGTGAAGATCTTGTGGAGGCGATTATTGAGTAAATTATTACATGCATTTTATATTATCACATAATATATATTTAAACTATAAAATAGGCATGGGTCATGATAAAATAATATGAATACGTAGTCATAATAATAATAAATAATAATTATTACTTCTTTTTTCTTTTTTCTCCACTAGTTTGTGTGCAACAATTGTGACAAAGAATGATAATATCTCACCATCTAAATCTGTACCACATGAAAATTTAAAAAAGACGAAAAAGCCGAGTAGTAACAAAACGAAGGATGAAATTGTTGTAACTATAGCTGATGAAAGTGGTATGTAATCCTCTCCTTTACTTTTTTTTTTTAAACAAAATACCTTTGAAACTTGATAATCTTATAATTTAAGAAACATTATTATATTATTATTATTCATTTCATTATCATTATTGGTATTATATTATATTATAAACAAGTATAACTAAAGTATGTTTCTATAATTTAATTCATATAGATGAGGATTTCCAAAAACCGTCCACATCAAAGAAATCTACTTCAGTCAAATCATCTAGCCATAAAGATACTAAAAAAGATAGTGATGATGATGATGAGGATTATGATAGTGACAAAACTGTTGAGCGAGGAAAAGGGAGGTCTAAGAAATCACCAACTAAGAAAAAGACAAAATCAAAAACTAGTCCTATTGATACGGATGATGAAATAACTGAACTTCAAAAAGAAGCAGAGGAACTTGAATTTACACCAGGGGTAGAGAAAACAGCAAAGAAAGGTACAAAAGGATCCGTGATAATTAGTGATGACGATAGTGATACGCTTGAAAATAATAAGTCTGAAGAAAAAACTCCTACAAAAAAAAAGAATAGAAGAAAACTAAAATTACAGAATCAAAGTAAAATATCCGATGAAAGTGAAAATGAAAAACCCTCAGAAGATGATGATGATCTCCCACCAAAAAAGAGTAAAAGTAATAAAATTTCTTCTGATCAAGATGAAGATGCTACACCAAAAAAGAATACAGGCCTTAAAATGAAATCAAAAGTACCTTTACAAACAATAGAAAGTGATAGTGATGAAATGTCCGAATATGAAGAACCTTCTCGAAAAAATAAAAAAAATAAAAAGAGTAAGCTAAAGAAATCTTTTCTTATTTCTGATGAATCTGATGATTCATTAGGAGAGAAAGAAAGTGATTATATCGCCTCAGAAGAAGAAGAGGATGACGATTTTGATACAGAGAAGAAAAAACCTACAAGCCAGAAAAATAAAAAATCAGCTGTAACCAGTAAAAAGTCAAAGACAAAAGCTTCCAAGTCCGCGGTCAGTTTTTTTTTCTATTAAAAAGTATATAGTAAAAAAATATTTGCTAAATAGTAAATAATGATTATTTTTCATAATAATATATAATATTATCCTTCAATATTACAGAATACTTTTTTTGTTGAAACTTCTCTTTGTATATAACACCTTCCAATTTTATTTACTTGACACCTTTTTATCATTGATATATACATATACAGATGAGCAACGGAAATCGTGCAAAGGCAAAGAAAGATAGTGATTCTCAGGATTTTTTTGAAAATTCTGATTTTGATGAACCTTCGGATACTGATGATTTTCAGCCAACTAAGAAAAGGAAACCCACAGCTAACAAACCTGTTGACGAAAGTGATGTGGAAGATAGTAAAAAGTAAGTCCAAATGTCGGATAATATACCTTGCTATCAGAATGATGTGTTTATAATTACTATTTTCTGCCATAAAAAGATTTTAGTATTATATAATATTTTATATTTATATGGAAAATTTCGAGAACATAACAACAAAGTTCAGTATTAGTGTGTATCATAATCAATAATTATAACTTATTAATAATTTAATGACAATGTTGATATCATTTGAAATGCTTTTTAATTTTATAGGAAAAAGAAAAATCAAGATTCCGACAATAGTTCTGATGATGATGATAATGATGATGATGAATCGGATAGCAGTAGTGTTGTAAAGAAAAAACCAAAGTCTAATAACAGTAAAGCAGCAAATAAAAGACAACCTTTAACAAGGTATACAATCAATTATTAATAATTATTATAATATTGTCAAATCAAAGCTTATTTTAATTTTTGTGTAAATAGTAGTTTTTATTTTAATTCAATTTTTTTTATTAGAAATGTAATGGTACTTGGATTTTTCAACCTTTTTTCTTTTTAGGTTAGGTAAAAAAGATAGTGGCCAAAAGAGGAAAAAGAAAGCCTCTGATGATTCGGGTGAAGATTCTGATACTACCTCCAGAACTCAAGCTAGAAAATTGAGAAAGCGTCGTTAAGAGGTTAGATTTATTAACTTATTTAATTTTTGGTAGGAAGTTGAAATAAGGAAAACCTGTTGAATATATCTAATTTTAGTCGAAACCAGTAGTACAAGAGCTTTATTGAAAACAAATAACGAGAAAGAGGGTATAACGCACAAGTGAGGTTTCTTCTTGTTTTCTTTAACAAATTATAGCAATACTAATAATATACTCTCTTAATTAATTAACTAATTAAAGATATTTATTCAATATTTAATAATAATTCTTAGCTCATCCTATCTAGGCTACATTTTACATTTTACCACTACTAACTAGTTCAATGTATGGAGCTATAATATTTTTTTTTAGAACATTTTAGGGTTTATAAACAAAACCTAGATGGCTATTTGAAATTTTTTTGAAACTATTTTAAACAACCCATCCTGCATTTTTTCATGTTAAGGTTTACATATTATTTGCAACGTTTGCATGAGTTTCAATTATTATTATTCAATGTCAATGACTGAGTATATTTATAGTAAAGCTGTATAACTAATAATATGTGTAACTTTAAATATTTTTAATCATTTTTTTGTCATCCAAGTTTTTATTATTTTACTTATATATGGCATTTAAATATCAGTAAAGAAATAAACGATACCATAATGAAATTATAATATTTCTTTGAATTTTAAGACTAATCAGTAGTAGTACTTTAATTTTAATTTTATAATACATATGGACATGCATTGTAATATGTATAATTAATAAGTTGAACAGGTAGAAAATTGAACACATATCCGAAACATAAATCTATTTAGCATTCATTAAATTGGGTAGAGTTTTTATTTTTATTATCATAAATAAATTACAAAAATTAAGAAAAGGAACAGAGAGTAAAAAGTAAATACTTTTAAATTAATAATAATTGTTTTAAAAAAACAATATTGGTGGCTATTGTACATTTGTATATATATACCTATATTCAAATATACTATGAACAGGTACGATCAAATCCCTGTACCTATTATAAATTATAAGTATCAAAAGTGGCAGAGTTTTTCTTGGCAGAATAGGAGTAGAAAGATATTTCAGTAGTTGATCCTGGTCCTTAAAGATATGGGGAGACTTGTGAAACGTTTTTTTGGAAAACCATAAATATTCAATATATCTGAGAGAAAACTTGTGGTAGATTCTTTGCTGTGGTACATTTTACACATCCGAGTGTATTTTTTTACCTAAAAATCAAATTCAAAGAGGATCTTATCATTTATCATTCATGTAACGTGCAAAAAACAAGAGCTATAATATTATTATACATGGCATGTGTTTCTTATTGAAAGTTTTTATACTTTTATGAAAATGTTTATGCATGAAATGGTCGATTAGTTTATGATTGGATTCTGGCACACTATTATTATTTGAATGATTGAAATTTATACCTAAAAGAACGCATGAAAAATAGAAAATAGGCCAAGCAGTACAAAACAAATACAATAGTTATGAATATGGCAATAAAGAAAGCGGGTTTTCATTTATATATGATTAATAATTCCTTACCGAATCACCAAAAAAGAGTAAAAAGGACAACAACAGGACAATTTAACAAAAACAACAACAATGTTTTTAATAATAAATAAGTATTTCTCGTATTATTTTTTTTTTACAGTGACATGATTTCCTCTTTCGCTTTTTTTGTATAGTATTGTATGTTTTTACTGAATTTCATCAACAACAAAAAAGTTGATTTGTTTTGTATATATATAATATATAGACTCGAGTCAGCAAACAGCAAATACTATAATATTTTATATATTATGATATAAGGCAATCATATTAGATACATCACATATATATATCTTTAAAACGATAACAGTAAAAATGACAATAATAATAATCATTATTGTATGTACTAGAAAAAGTTTGTTATTTGTTATTCTCCCTTCTTCCTTTTTTTCTGTTTTAGTAGTAATATTCATATATAATATGTTTAAATGTATTGTATTCCTTCTTGAAGTTTAGACGCTATAATTCACATAATACACATAAAATTTTATGGTTATTAATTATATATACTCTGTAGTTATAATCATAATAATTATTGTTTTTTTTAGTATAACATGTAGTATTTTTTGACTATTCGAAATCCAACTTTTACCACATACATGCATACACACACTCAATAATAATATAATACACATGTCTAGATGTACACATAATATTTTTATATTGTATAATATTGTATTATATGGCCTCCTATATTTAGTAACGATTTTTTCTCTATTACTAATTATTTACTTATTATTACTTCCTTCATTTCGCCTTCCATTGTGTTCTAATGGTATAGCTAAAATACTAAACTTTTTTTTTATTTATACCTGTACACATAAAAATTGTCATATCTTCATAATATATCATCACATAACACTCAGGTATGTTTGTAAAGTAAAGCACACGTATATGTATGGTATATATTATAGGATATATTTCATTATGTATGTATGTATCTCATACCTCATAAAACATACAATATTTTTTCCAAATGTTGTATATCATTAATTCACAAATAATTTAATATTATCATTATATATTATGATTATAATATAACGCACTTTAAAGTTTAAAATAATGATACAGGTGACAAAAGGACTCACAACAACAATGTGTACCTTGTGCATTCATGTCTCATGTATGTACGTATACAAATATGTTATATACATCATCAAAACATTATACATACACAACACACACAAAAATTTACTTTTGTAGGAATAATAATAATAATATTACTACTATATTATGTGTATCCTTAAAAAAATCTGTATACAGAGGGTAAATATATGTCTATGATAATATAGAAATGAAAATCATTATCATACTCATTATTATTATTATTATGTATGATTCAACGACTCTTTGTACTTGAGTTTTTTTTTCCTTTTCTCTAAAACTTTGTTAAAACTTTGTCTCAAAACACCAGTAACCAGTATAAAAAAGGAAGAGTTTGTAAGAGTACGATAGCAATTTCAGAGTATTCAAACCTATTATATTTAGTATCAGTTAGATAAATAATAAACAATGATAATCAATAATCAAGTATATTTTTGATACAAATAAATATTATCATGTACATAATATATACTATGTACTTGAGGCAAAAAGATCGGCCATTCATGATAATTTCATGAGGAGAAAGCACTTACACTTTCTACTAGAAACTTTCACTCTTTGTTCTTTCCATAAGAAAACTGCAATCGTGTACTAAGAGTAAAATACTGTAGACTGTACGATAAGTAGAGAGATATTATGTTTAGAAGAAAAGAGAACGGAGACGTATTATAATTTGACTGGAAGAATGTATAATATATTATGTATATATATTCTTTATTTGTAGCTTATTGCTTCATGGTCTACGATATTTTCATGTTTGAACTGTTAGAAAAAGGAAAAAAGGCTTTTGTTTCATCATTATTATTACTATCATGAACATCTAATAAAATCTAAACTACTGACGAGTTATTTGTATTTTATATTATTTTACTTACTTATTTTTTAATACCACTGTTTTCCCAAACTAACACACGTCTTTAAGTTTTTTGTTCTTTTCGTTCTTTTATGTATATATTTGTTGGATACAAAAAATGGCTGTAGTTGACGAAATAGTTATAAAACGAGATTACACAAGCACGCAGACAGAAAACACAAAAATCACATCATATATTATACAGATATTGGACGGACAGATTGGTATTAGGCTGTTCGATAGACGAGATTCACAGTATTTTTTGTAATGTTGTATCTTTTAGTTTTTAGTGTTGAAGATTCTTTGAATGAGATTGATTCAACGAGATTCACAAAACAGCACAAAAATAGATAGTTAGATATTTATCATATTATTATACATACTGGATAATGTAAAACGGTACAAGTCGGCATAATATTATAGATTGTAACATGTATAATTAAAGGTTACGAAAAAGAGGAGAATATTTTGAACATAATGTATATATATATTTTGTATTCATGAATCAGAAATCAGAAGCTAAAAATAGTTACAACGTAGTATAATGTATATTATAAAACTTTCTTTTTAAAAAAAATGAATTAACTAGTATTGCACATAAAAAAATTAAAAAACCCCCCAAACAATATAAGACGACGAAGCAGCGTGTAGGGCACACAGATCTAACATTTTACATTTTTTTAAAATAAATATTATATTATGATTTATATTTATGTACTAAAATGGTTCATTATTATTTTTATATGCTTGGAAATTATGTGTGGTTGAAAGTTTAAAGTCTTCTGTTTTATATGAATATATATCTAATAATAATTAACAATATTATAATATAACATGATATGTAGTTTTGTTTTTTTTATGTATTTCTTTTGTTTGACACTATCACACGTCTGTTGTATGTGTTTGTATGCGAACTTTCTTGAGACTTCCGGTCCTTGAAAGTGTAGGTGAAGTACCACTAAATCCAGGATTTCTAATCCCAAAACCATCACTGGTTTTAGATTTTTTCAGACTGGATCGAAGGGGACCTCTCGGGGTGGATGCAACAGTGGAAATCGTAGACATACTGGACACGGACATGGCGGAACCATTTGTGGACCCTGGTGACATACTCATCACACTGCCATTCCACGATGATAGTATACTATGATCATGATTATTGTTACTAGAGCCATTCATATTTTTACTTGGATTTAGACTGGATCTAATTGAAGACGAAACAAAACGAACACTTGAGTCTGTCATTGAAATACCATTACTTTGACGATCCCGGAAACCCGGATTTCCTATTGTCGTGGAGAATCCAACTTGACCAGGACCACCAGGAGCTCGGCGACCACCCCCACCACCACCACCACTGTCTGTCCTATCTCCAGTTAAAAATGGATCCATGTCCATCCTTCTAGACACACAGTATTCTGATACCTGAAATTTAAATGTTATTTATTTTTATATATATTGTGTGTACAACTATTTATTTACTTTTATGAATGGATTTTCAAAGAATTTTGTACTCTTTTATAAAAACTAGTTTCACTGAGAAAATATTTTATATCATGATACTCACCGTCAACAACATCAGAATGAATGTGAAAATTGCCAGCACCACCTTTTTTTTAAAAAAAAGAAGAAAGAAATATGTGTATAAAAATAAAAGAGTGTTCACAACTTGATTAATATTCCGTAGACTACATTTCCTCTATCCTTCGAACTATTTATTCATCTCCATTTAGTATTCCAATAGCTATCTCTTCAACGCATACGTACAATGTACAATGAAATGGTTTATGGTTATAATTTATAAGGATTCGCATCAGTAAATAAAACTGACGCTCTATACATGTTGTATTACAGTGGTTCTCTCCTCTAGTTTCTGGCAATAATAAATGCATAAACCGAATACATGCAAAATTCACAATTTCCTTTGATTAATTATTATTGACAAATGAAATAATATTTTATGTATTCTTTGGTAGAATATATAGTAGCTGCTTTTGTTGTATTATGTATTTCATGTACGTAATCCCAATTTGTAATTAGAATGATAATTAAATGCCTCATAACTCATACATGGTTTAAAGTATTCATAAATATGACGCCTTCTTCTTTGTAGATACTTGTTTGTTGTTTGTTTGTCATTGATGGAGCATATTTAATACTACAGAATATTCTTTGTACAGTGTATTGATGAGATATTATTAGGCTTCCATAATTCTGGTTTTGATTTATTCCCCACTTTACATAATACATGTCGATTTAGATGAAATAATATTTAATCCTATACATCCTACCTGTTGTGAAATTCAATGATACAAAATACTAAATACATTGAAACCTTATTCTGACAATATATTCAAGATTCATAATAATAATAGTTGTTGCTCAATAAGAAGAAACTCAAAGATCAATGCCAATTGTCAATGTCAACTTTTGGACTTTGTGCAAAGAGGTAAATATTTACAATTTACATCCATATTATTTGAGAACCAATGTCAAAAGTCAAAAGGTCATTGATAATATACACGAAGAAAATCTAAACAAAACCTACGCAAATCCAAAAATTAATAGTCTCATCCTTCCCTAGCCTTTTCACGAGACTTGAGAATTTTGAATTTTCTCGAACACTGTATTTCTTATTTCTATTGGAGAGTGTTGAAAAGGGAAACTAGGAATAAAAATCAATATGTATCAATTATATTATGATGTCTACCATCTACAACAACAATACGAATAAAAAGTAATATGCGTTGGTGGAAAAAAAACTTCAAAAAGAGTACAAAACTGTTACAAAGGGGTGAAAATTGAAAGTTGTTTCAAATACCAGATACACCTTTGATTCTTTCCAGTGGAGAAAGGTAAAAAGGGAAAAGTTACTGATAAAACGTGATGAAATTCGTTTAGACAGTTTTTACTTAGCTTGTCGTTCTTTACATCTGGACTTCTTGTCTCTTTTTATAGAACTTCAATTTCTTTCTAATTTCAAATACTTTCTCCAAATACTTTCTACATTCTTCATAAAAAATAATTTTTGCATCATTTACCTACTTCTCGGAATCATTATTCAGTTCGGCAGCAAACTTTTTCACTTTTTTTGGTACCTAAATCCTAACGTCTGAGCTTTTTTATCATTCTTGTATTTCAAACTTTTAAACTATAGTCTATCATGTTTATAAAAAATATTGACCACGAACTTTTCATACATAATTCAAGTTCAACTTTGTAATTTGTAGGTTATTATTGTAGGTTAAAGATATTCCTTACCTCCATATAAAAGGAAAATGTGACTTCCACAACATAGCCCTTCTCCAAATCATTTCCTTGCGTTGCAAACAGGGCAACTGCCGTCAATGTGAAGAGAGCTAAAGGTAATTGTACAATTAATTAAATCAGTCTGAATGAAATTGAACAATAAAATTATCATGAAAGTATAAAGTATTAAAATTCATAGCGTATTTATAAATTGGCATGCATAAGGTATTTCACTTTTCAATACATAAATAATAAACATCAGAAATCAGAAGAGGTAAATTAATTTTGAAGGACACAGTAGCTACACAAAACACAAACTTGTTAGTGCTGCTGTTAAGAGTTATGAAATGTAATGTCATGTAAATTTTTTACCTGCTACTATACTAAAGAAAAGTTTGGCAATGATATTATGGCTATATTTGCACAAAATGTGCGATTTGGAGACTTGCATGGACACCATCAAAAGAGAAAGAAGACAGTAAACTCCGAGAGAGGCAATACCTATAGCTGCACACACACCTGCCATCAGCACTGCAACTATTTTTAAGAAATTTAAGAAAAAGAACAAATAAATCACAGTACAAGAACAAGTTTTATTGCATTTAAAATTCTTAGTAGGAATTTCATTTTGTTCTAGATTTTAGATTCTAGACTTTATAGTTCTAATGATGTCTCAATTCAAATTCACCAGAATCTCACATCTTCTTATTCCTGATTACTCGTACTCAAAAAAATAGTTGTCAAAACTTGACGACAAATGAGTCACGTCTGATCGAGAAATCTACTTGAGAAAAATTGATAAATTCTAAATAAATCATGAAAAACAAATTATTATGCACTTACAATTTGGCTTGAAGCTGGAAATGTTGTTTCCACAAATTTGGCGGCCAAAGCCGAGATCTTTGCACATCTTCCATGGTCCAAAATTTCCTCGCTCTTGAACTGTATCAAAACAAATGGAATAAAATGAGAAATGTGGTTATTAAAAAGTTCATTTCAATTTTCAATAATAATTGTTATTAATCTTTACAAACTACAAATTACATAAACTAAAATTATGTGAACAAAAGTATTTATTTTGCATAAAGCTCAAAGCACACAAATCACAAAACCATGTTTGTGCTTCGTGTAGGAAAATTGTAAAGGAAAAAGCTATTTATTATTCAATGTGTCCAGCACCAACAAGTGTAAAGAGTAAAGAGTAAAGCAACAGCATATTTAATTTCTGAGTGTACATTTTACATGCACAAAGCACATTGTACATTTAGTCTCTATTTTGTATGCTGTAGAAATTGAGAGTGAAATTTCTACAGTAAATACTTTCTCTAACATTCTCCTACTTACTTAAAAGAAGAAAGAAGACATTGTAAATTCCCTATTCCATATTCCATATGCTGAGGCAATCGTCAGTGAAGACGTAATACACAGTTCCAAGTTCCAAATTCCAAAGGAATTTCCAAAATCCCCTAAGGATTCTTGAACTGCTTCATTATACATTATACAGGATGCAGAATACAGAATATACGTACTAGAGAAAATTAAAACAAGCGTTCTAAATTAAGTCTAAGGGTTTATATTTACTGCAATATTTAGTTTGAGCTCGGCTGTTCTCTGTTTGCTATTTGTTGTACATTTTATGTTGTTCACAAATCCCATTCCCATTCCCATGTCTCTAAGTTCTGAGTTCTTACGAAATACTACGAAACGTTCTATTCTCTAAACCTTTCTTAACTGTTATTGTTTATAGAGTATTGTGTTGTGTGATGTAGAATCTCATGATCATGATACTCAAACTTGAACGAGCTTTTGACGTGGAACGTGGATGCTTGAAATGGAATGAGTTACTCGTTAGTCGTGTTGTGTAACACAAGACACAAGACACAAGAAATAGGCAGTAGTCAAGAACATGTGTAAATAAATGCTAAATGCATGCAAAGTTCAAAATACAATTACAGTAAAAAGATATAATTAAAACAATTGTGTCATCTTCAACAGGAATAAAATTATTTACTTTCTCTTTTCTCTTTCAACAGAAAATACCGTGTGCTATATGATGTATAAATAATAATAATGTCATCTATGTATACTAAATTCATCATAATTTGACTTGAACTTTGCACTTTGAAAAATTTTGATTTTTGCAGCATCTCCGATTTTCAGTGATTCCAACTTTGTAATTTCTAATTTTTATCGATGTTCAAAAAACAATTTATGTTATTAATTATTATTCGCCCATTTATTTCATTTGGCGCGTAAGTTTCTGTGTGTTGAGTGTTGTAAGTATAAACATTGCAATTGAAACCTACACAGTTCATTGTGCCCAGTTCTGTCGACTATCGACCATCAATTATCAACTGCAGTCTGCAGTCCAACGATTGTAGATTGTAGGTGACACATTCCTAACGGATGACGTGCATTTTCTTTAATTTCTATGCTCCATGTTGATATTGATATTGATGTTGGTAATTATACTATACTATACTATTTGTATTAGTATTTGAGATGGCAAACTGTTAGAAACAACTTAATAAATCTACTGCAGATATTGGCAATTGGTAAGGCGGAAAAGTGAGGAAAATCTACTAAAAAATAGGAAAACATATATATATATATATATAAATGGAAGAGCCACGTGCCTTTTTTTCTTTTCATTATTAAATAATAAATATACGTATTTACTATCTACTGTCAAACACCAGCCAATGCAAGGACCAAGTTTAGAGCCAAGATTACAAAGATACTAGATATTAGATGTTGGATGTACAATGTACATTGTACATAGGACAGAAAACTTGGAAGCATATGAAATCCAACAGCAACAGCCCACGCAGGGAGAAAGCGTATATCTTTGTCTCCATTAAATGACTGGTGCAGAAAACTCGACAAAAAAATGAATGAACACAGAATAAGATGCTGCTACGACTGCTACTGATGATGAAAATGACGATGATAAAGACGACGGACTACGACGGAGAAAGGAGAAACGCAAAACATAAAAGATAAAAGATGGAAGGTCAAAACTGGTGCAGTACAAAAGGACAAAAGTACAAAGCACAAAGCACATCAAGTCGAAAACGCGAGAAAGAGAGAGGGAATGAGTCTAATGATCCAGTGACCGATAAAATAAGGATAGGTTTCATCCCTCGTCCTTACATATTCAGTATAATGTATAATAATTGTGATTTGTTGGGATGAGCGTATAAAGTATAAATATATGATAAACGATACACGATACATGATACGGCATTACATAACACAAAATGACTAGCATTGTGTGTTCCGTACCTACTGAACTTTCTCCGCCATCCTGTATCCTCCATCTCACTTCATAAATATCAAGAGCTGCCTTGAACTATATTCACTATAAACTACTCACTACACACTTTGTTAATGACCACTAAACACTAAACTCTCTGCTCTTTGTGAATCAAAATGAAAATGAGAATGAAAAACCTGGCCTATCTCTCAAGAAAAAGATTCTTTCTCCTTTTCTCTTTCATGTCACAAGTCACAATGGGAAAATAAAATATCTATTTTCCAACACCATAAAGAACAATGAAACCATTCTACACAGTGTAAAATGTACAATCAATAAAAGAATTCTATAGATAAGTGAATTTTCTCCAGTACAGCACAAAAAATAAAGTGAATGCTAAATGAAAAAAATAAAAAAAGATAAAACGTACTCTCATTCCGTATTTCTTATCTATTATAAAGATACAGATACAGATATTTTATATCATTATAGATAGACAGTGCCAACGCAATGTGAGAATGTGACACAAGACATAAACTAACAACAACAACAAAGGGAGAAGATTGAAAGAGACAGAAACTGATGGATAAAAATAGGAAAATGGGTAATGATCTCAAATCTCAAGTCTCAACTGCGTTAGCGTTGTGTGTCGTGTGTTCGAGGTTTTGGAGAAAACCTTGTCCTGCCATAAGATATTATCCATTATCCACCGTATCATTATTATTATGTGTGTTGCAGTAATATCGTAGATCTTACATCTTAGATAGGAAATTTCCTACTTTTTTCTCATGTAATTGGAACTGGGAACTCGAAAATTGGGAACAAACCTTTATTTATTTCCTTATTTTGGCTGAAGGGCAAAAATGCAGCATAAATAACAAAATACACAATAGCACAATGAACAATGAAGGATTCACGAGCTTCTTCTTGATCTATGGTAATTAGAGTAATAATAATAATAGTAAATTGCACTGATACATGTACGAGATACGAGAGCTGCCTGGTGTTATTGATTATCTGTATAATGTACAAAATTCAGTTGATTAAGAACTCTAAATCCCAATGTCATTCATTCAAGATTCACGATTCAAGCTGTCACTTAAATTGCAAGAAAATTAGAGCAGAAAAAATGAGCAACTAAATAAGATAGCATCGGAATTCCCTTGTTCCAAAAAATATGCAGGTAAATAAATTAATCCTATTCAACATTAAACTGAATCAAACTGTACACATAGGATATAAAAATTTCAGAGATGTCGAGATTGAACTATTTTTCTTCCACAATTTATGTTATGGGGAAAAAGTGAAAGTAACTTTCTCCACAAGTTGTATTATTTCCAGCCTTTCTCCCACATATTTTAATTTTCTACTCGAGTTTTTATTACTATATTTTATATTTTATATAGTGAATTTCACACTTGCTTTTGTACTTGGAACAATAACCATGATAATTATTAATTCTTTAGGACAAGAGGCAAATCTGCAAGAGATGAAACGACCATTTTGTCGTCAGTTTTGACTTTTCAAGTATTTTTCTCATGTCAAATTCAATACTCAGTATCCACAGTATTCAGTCGTTCCTTTTACATAGCTATTAGCAAAGTGCTTTATTATGTTGGATCAAGTCAACTGACAATTGGAAATGTTTTAGTGCAACTTTCTCTTAGTCAAAAGTGTCACATGCATAATTCATAATGCTGTCCTATTCTACAATCTACATTCCACATTTCAAAAGCGTCAACATCAATTCAACTGAGAATTGCGTAGATTGTAGCTGTAACAAAAGTTTTTCTTTGACAAACAACTCAAGAAATTATCATGATTCACAAACAAACAATGGAGTTTCGTCTCGTGAAATGGTTATAAAAAAAGGTTGCTCTGTTTTAATGAATGACTATTTAATACATTTCTAAAGAAAAAGCTGTAGTCTGGATTCTGAATTCTGCTCTAATTAATGACAATGTTGTGTTGAATAATGAACATGAAACTTTATGGCTATTTTATGAGATTAATCAATGTTTGATCAATTTGTTTTTTCTCATTTTTCACACTTTATATTTTGATGATTAAAATACTTTCAAAATGTTGTATAAACAATCAAAAACAAAAACCATCATGTTTGAGTTGCTTGAACTCAAAATTAAGTTTACACAAAGTGTACCAATTATTTATAAAAAAATATTTACAAGACACATAAAATCGTGCTCCTGCATAAATTTGTGGTTGTTTTTGTTTTACTTATTTTTACCGTATCACACACAAGCAACTGAAAATTTGAGTGCATATTCTATTTTCCATTCTTTGTGCTTTATACGTTAAAACTACACGAAACATTCCAGATGATTTTCACAAATAATTATTGCAAATTTTCCTCACGGTCTCCCACTATATGTAGTTTTTACTCTTTTTACTTTTTTTTTTACATCAGACTTGTAACAAAATTTTTGATTCTCAAGCCCCGAGCGTCGAGTTCACGTTATATCACATATCACTATTCATCATTATTCATTATTCTTTCATGTTTCTCATGTTATCTCGATTCCCTATGACTTTTTCTTCTTCTTCTACCCACGCACAACATCACATTGTCAGTTATCAGTTATTCGTTGTCAGTGGCTAGGCTATCATTAAAATTCTAAAGGGACATGAAAAAAATAGGCGAATTGTGATTCAGCTGAAGTTGAAGAAAATCTACTAGCCTGAAATCTAAAATCAAAAGTTGAGACCACACAGCAAAAAAAAAACATGTTTTTGGTTTTTGATCCATATTTCTTAACTAGTAAAAAGTATTTTTGAATATTTTTATTGTGTTTCTTTGATGGGAAACCGGAAAAGTATAAAAGGAGAAAAGCACATGGAATTTTGAAACAGGAATGGGGACAAAGCTCCTTATTCCTTATAATATTATGAGTACAACTAATTTGTAAAAGAAAAGTTTGAATCACTTTTGTACTGATAAACTGATAACTGATACTTTGAAGATATTTTTTTCTCCTAGTATTCTATGTCTTGCGTCTTGCGTCGTGTAGTTCTACTTTTGATCTTATACCACGGAACTTTTCCACAGGAAAATAACTCATATAGGATTTGGAATTCCAAATTCAAAGCTTTCAAAGAAAACAGAATTCCTTCATACTATTAACTATTACGTATGGTATTTCATCATTATCTTTAACATGTAGTATTATTATTTACTATTTACATGCACTATTTTTCATTTCATTCATTTTTATTCTCTCATTGTTACAACTTTTGAAATTCTAAGTACCAACTGCGCATTTGTAAAATTGGGTTATTTTTGCATCAAGGTTTTTGCCATTCGTCGTACTTGTATTCTGTATTTGCATCCGATGTTTTTATGTATTGTCCCGAGTACAATACAAAATAGAACATGCACAAAAGTAAATAAATTATGTACGGACTGGAATCATCATTAAGATTTCAAATGTACTAGTTCTGAATAGTTTATGAAACTCCTTGAATGAGGAATATCAGCGGAAGAAAAGGAGGAGAATCACTAAAAATGAATCTTTTATCTATTCCTTCTATTTTATCCGTAAATAGGCCTAAAATAGACACTGAAACTGAAACTGAACCAAGATGGTAAATGAAAGAGGAGGAAATGTATGGAAAATTGAAAGGGAAAAAACTTCTTTATTCAAAATCCTGGGGTATTGGAGTTTGTAGCTTAGAAATCAACTGGAACCAAATTCCCACTCACCCACAAAGAAAAAAATGAGTAGGAGGCCTTCAAAGTTCCTCATCTTTTATCCACCCTCATATTCATCCTCATATTTTATCTTTCATCTAGTTTCCGGAATGGAGATTAAAGATTACAGACAAAAGATATAGAGTACAGAAAATAGGATAGAATTTTTAGGATTAGACCAGGAACCAGGTGAATAAAAGTTTAATTTTATCTACAATCTACAATCTACATTTCATTGACAATTGATAATTCGGGTGTATACACCTGTGCATTACCTAAATGAATGAATGAATGCATAAATACACTCTTAAAGAAATATTTTCTTCCTGTTCCTGATAAAAATCTCTTTTATACAAATTATGCATTCACCATGCATGTAGTATTATTATTTTTATTTTGAGCTTTTCTTGGAAAAGGAAAATATCTCAAGAAAGAAATCAAAAGATCTGATCTGTTTCATTCATGTCGTCCGAATTCCGATTTCCAGATTGTGGAATCCTTGGAAATGTATCCTTTTCATCAGTCTAATTTGTAAGATCAATGATGAATGAGAGCAGCCATATTTACCACGTGTATCATGTATCATGTACAATAAAATGTACAATACATGGATTTTGAATTTGACTAAAGAAATGCTAAAAATAGGTACACACATTGAAATTGGCAATCATTAGAATGAATGAATGTCTAAAGTCTAAAGGCAAAAAATCTCTGAATCTCAAATGAATTTCAAGGGCGATAACTTTCATTCATGAAAAAAATGTATGATTTTAAACAAATTTAATAAATAAATTTGAAATTTTTATAAAGTTTGTCCAAAAGCCTTTTGGATTTTGGCAATTAATAATATATTATTATTTATTAGGTAAAGTATTCAAAAGGGACAAAGATGACACGGCAAAAACGCCTACTCAAAGATCAAAGATATTTAATACATGAAGAAAATGCAGATAGAGTTTTTCAAATATTTGCAAATGCTTCAACTTTCAAATTTCATGTTTTCTTCCTACAATTTCTAAATTTTATAGTGTATTTCAATTTAATATTATTTATCTTTCACCTCATTACGACTTTTTTCATCTCGGATGAAAATTCGTAATTCAAACTACGACGTAGTTGATTATTAGAAGCAGAGAAAAATTCTCTGTACCGATACGACATACTTGAAATCATAGAAGTCAGATAACTCAAGACTCAGGACAAAAATAGGTTGTGGAAGAAATACATGGGAAACTGTTCACGGGCGTTCCAAGTCCAAATAAATGACATTACTCGTTTAGTGATGGATTTTATAGCTGTAACCTTTAATCCGAGAAATCTCGTCTCTCGTCATTTCCCACAAGACTTATGACTCGTGACATCAAACCATTCACCCCATAACAAGCGCAATAAAAAGAAAATGATCTTCACCTTGTAAATCAATTTAAATTGCGGTGTTCCCTTTTGATCCTTGTGATAATGATCATTAGCACTACTTTTGTCTCCATGATCTATGTACAATTTGTAACGTATACTGTACGCTGTTCAATTAAAATTTAACACGGGTAATAGAAATTGGAAACCTCATCCTTTAATAAATCTGTATAATCTAGAATCTATAATTTTGCTGTCTCTCTCGTATTTCTCAGGAGAAAATACAAGAGTGCCAAAATCCTCACAAATCCTTCCAATCTAAAATCCAAACCAGATAAAACTTGCATAGAAAATAAAACCGAATCAAAACCTTTTTTATTCTCATTTTGTAAAAAAATAAAAGGTTTGGTGCCATTTTAAATTTTAATCCAATTGAAAAATAATTTATGAACACTTTCAATTTTAAACACTATGTGTAGAAAATGGTGGCGAAAAATGATGATTTTGTTTACTTTATTTTATTATAGTCTACATTTCCGTTTTCCGTTCTCAATTTCCCCGTCTTTAACTTTAGGATGCCGAAATGACGATTCGGATGACAAAATTATGTGTATAGAGTCCCATAATAATATCACTAAAATTAAACTGTAATAGACAAGAATTACGATTACGAGTGAGATTTAATGAAAATTGTTCAAATAGTTTTTGTACGTTGTAAGTTTTGTGTGCGTCAGTCCGAAGTCCAGATTTCAGATTCCAGAACATGGAGAAAATTTTATAGTATAGCTAATTTTTTCATTACTCATTACTTATTAGACATATACACACAGTATAACGACCGTTTTATTTTTATTATTATTCTTATTATTATTATACTTTTCAGGGAGCTTATGCACTGAATTGACTTGAGAAGATTTGAATGGTCTCAATGAATTTGTTCATTCATTGCGTTCTTTTGCGTATTGTACACTGTACAAATAGATAAAAAGACGTTCTTGTTTCTCCATTATTCTCCGAATTTACTACTCACAATTCCCAATAAACATACGGAAGAAAATACAAACATATGTTCCCTTCTTTATTCTCTTTGAGCATCTTTTTGTATCTATAAAAAATATTTGGAAGTGTTCATGACTTTCCTTCCTCTCTTTAGTCATTGTAGATGGTACAAACTAGATGTGGATGCGGAGTAATAACAATGGAACGGAATTCCATCTTTTTACTCATGTTGACTGTTTACTGTTTACATCATGTGCTACACATTTTATTTATACTTTATTATATGGATTTTATCTAATGTACTCCCATCTCCTATTTTCACATCTCTGATGCTCTCTCTCTCTCCGCTTAGTGTTTACTGTATCTATATTTATGATGCTTCATATTATCATGTGAGCATATTATATATTATCATGGGCAATGTACAATGTACAATGTACATTTTCTACCACTTCAAATTTCAGACCAAGACGCATAAAGGTTGTATGTACTGAGTACTGAGTACTGACGTATTTGTACAAATGGACGCAAGTTTCTTAAGGAATTAAGGAATAAGGCGGCGTAGTAAATTTCAGAGTAATTTTTTTCTGCTCTGGTTCCTCCTTTTTTCTCCAAAAAAAGAAAGATGTATAAATATAAATGCTCAAAACTCTAAAGACGGGCTCATACATTTAATATAAAATACAAAATACATAAAGACGATAGTATATACTTTTATGCATGTAGAATGTAGATGGACAAACAAGAAGAAGAAGAAGAGGGTTCAGAATTGAGAATCCACTTTTGTTGATGGTCATGGACCGTACATCCTGCACACTCACTTGTGTTTGTTCCTTTCTTATGGCTCTAGATTCTAGACTGTAGACATTATGTAACATGACAACTCTGCACTAACGGTATGTTGTATATTGTTTGTTGTATGTACAATGTACAATGTACAAGAGTACAGAAAGTCAGACAGACATTTTTTTGTAGTTATCTTGATACTTGATTCTTGATTCTTGAGTCTTGAGTTTTGATACTCTCCTTTTTTTTCTTTTCTTGGGAGACCATTTCCATTTCTGTTTCAGATGTATACATACTTTTGTCATGTCTTTGTCTTTGTCTTTTTTCCCCTTTCCCCTTAAATTTAATTTGTGAGAAGAGGATTCTTTCACAAGTCACAAGTAATGCGTGACAGCATGACCTTTTCTTTAAGCAACTTAAAGTTACAAAGTCTACACTGTAGCTTGTGAATACATTGCACTGTGTTTATAATTTATAACGTATCATATACTATATAAAGACAATGTACTTTAAAGTACATCTAAAAAATGTCGTATAAAAGAAGCAGGATCGTTTGTTGGTCGTTATCATTGAAATTGAGAAAACTCAATTACTTTGGTCATACACTCTTAATTATTGAACACCTTTTATCTCGAAAAAATCCAGGCAGTTCTAGTTTCAGCTTCAGTTCCAATGCAACTCCAAACTCCAAGTAAGATTCTTACTACAAGTAAGGTTCCAGGGAATTACTAATACTAGCACAATCCGCAATCTTGAAAATTTTATACAAAATGCAGTACATCACATTAGTAATACTGTGGAAAAAGCAAAAAATGCATGGAAAGGAATGCATAATAAATAATAATGAAAAGAATGAAAAAGGTTTGAATTTTCAATTTTCTTGCGTGGGCTGAACAATGCTCAATGTACAATGTACAAAGTATATCTTCATTTATAATATGGAATATGTAATAAATTATTACATAATACATAAAATAATGTTACGAAACAAAAAGTTAACATTTGTTTTCTCCTTTCTATTCAAATATTTCAAAGGGCGAAAATGAAATAGGAAAGTTGCTCGCTAAAAGTTATGCAAGTACATGAAATTATGTGAAATTATTACATGACATTATTTTGGCATTCTTTCAACTTTGATATGCTAGGAAGTACGAAATTACAGTATTCATAACTCATAACTCATAGCTCTTTTATGAAGATACCCGATTTGGGCTCAAAGTTAAAAGAAAAATATTTTGCATAATTTGAATTTGATTTTGACTCTTTTGTTTTAGATATTGTACTGATGTACAATGTACATAAAAAATGCAATATAGTTGATTTTATTGCTCTCAAAAAATCAATTTCCAATAGCTAAGAATACCAGTAGTAACAGTGATATTGATACGGAGGAGTGAAAATTTTATTGCTATATTTTCATTTCCTGTCCATTTGTTTCCTTTTCAACATGAATTTTAGTAAATTTATACCAGAACAAAAATTGAAGAAAACAAAAGGGAATTTTGTATTTTATTGCATTTTTTTTGCATCAGAAATCACAATATCAACTGTTGCTAGAAACTAAATGCTGTGCCTACATTTGTTTAAAAAACACTAAAAACATGAGAGCAATCGATATCAAATGTGAATGATAAGAAAACTTATAAAAAGCACTAACAAATAATCTCAATGTAAACACCTCAAAACTCATTGTTGTTAATTTTCCTGTATTTACTTTCTCCTGTTTTATCGCGTTTAGCTTTCAACAATAAACATAAAACCTCAAGTCTCAAGATTCAAGATTCTAGACTTGAGATAGTCGAGAGTTGAGTTGGGAGAGGATTCAAATTCCCCAAAGTAAACTCTCCAGATCCAAGTAGCCAAACTCAAAGACAAAGACAAATAGAAGTAGAGGGACAAGTTGAAATACAAGTAGAAAAGTAGAAAAATATCCTTGAGGCCTACACAAAGATAAATGTACAATGTACATACGCTCGAGTCTCGAGTCCACTTTCCCCAATCTCCAATCCCACTGAGAATACTTTTCTCTTTCTCTCCACCAAAAAACTTTCTCTTGGGTCCATAAAAAAGTATACAGTACAAAAGTGTACGATGAGCATCATGTGCATGTAGAGATGATACATATTTAGAAGTATTTTCTCTCAAATTGAGCATTTGTACATTGTAGATTGTGGATATTTTTTACTTTGAACGATAATTTGAGTGGGTTGTAGATTTTCTATCGCCTATAGACTAAACAATAGATATTATTCATTCTTTTTAGACCACTTTCTTCATCAAAGGAAAATATTTCCACGGAGCTCCAACCGCCAACCACAAGTTGCATTATATATTGTAATAATAACAAACTTTTGATCATGATTGCTCATTCCTCATTAAACATAGACAAAGGGAGCAGGGAAAAAACAACGGGCTTTCTGTTTTCTGTTCTCTGTTAATGAAGCTGCACATGTTGTACAAGCTCAAAATGCATCCATTTTACCTACAGCCCTGTGAAATTTCTAGAATTTTTCAATACCATACTTTTGACATCCCATTTTATTACAATTTGCAATGCGGATAGTAGACATAGACAATGGAAAATGCACGTGGATGTTGGTCATCGCACGGGCTGGTTTCGCTGTTTGCTATTTGTTTCAAAAGGAGTCTGACATTTGACTTTTGTAATCAATTTGAGCGGACATCAACATCAAAATCAAAATCATAGTTGAGTGACCAGTGGCCAATTAAAAGTATTTTGAATTTTGAAACTTTGACTTTTGACGTTGTCTTTGAATCTACTGTTTCATGTTTCCTCCTCCTCATGATGATGGTAGTTCAAAGGTCAATTTCAAAGTAGAAACACTGCAATCTTCTATTCTCCATTCTCCATGTTCAATGTTGAAATCAAAAGAGTCAGTCGACCATTCAAAAGTTTGTTTTACACACATTTAACGTTTAAATGGCAAATGGCAAATTGTAAACGACCAGCAAAGCAAAGCAAAGGAAAGTAAACAAAATAATTTTCTACAGATACCTAAATATTCTGCCTTCATTAACAACTAACAACTTGTGCGGAATCCGGAATTTAGTAACAAGAAAACAAACCATGTTGATTTCCCTCGCCAATTCAATTCAGTCCAAAATCCAACTCACGAGCTCGAATGAAAGAAAGCCAACTGTTTCAAGCATTTATTACATAGATAGATACTTACATTTTACGAAGAATTGTACGTATGAACACAAATGTATTTGCATACGTAACTCGTAGATTTCGTGATTTTGAGGAGGAAAGGCAAAACGGAAGCTGACCACATCCTTCGAAATCCGACATTCGAAATCTCCAAGTCTCACTATTCTTAATGCTCAATTCTCAATGGTCTGTTTTCTGCATTTTGTATTATCTCACTCAACTCAACGAGAAACGAGAAATTGATCAAGTTATGTAGATGGACAAAAGTAGCTCATTTTCTCCTTTTCTCAAAGTAGACTGACGAGTTCTTTGGAACTTGCTTACTATTGCATTCATTATGCGTTGTCTGTATTCTGTATTCTGTAGTTAGTACTTCCTTTTGAAGACAGAGCAAACTCCGTTGGGATTAAAAATTATGAAATCATTATCATTCAAAATACAAATAATGTAGTGTTTGTAGTTTGTACCTTCATTTATTTAGAGTTTAGAGTCAAAATGGCTTTGAATTTGGAACCACCAAGAATAAATCGTTCTCATTTTGTTTTCCCCTTTCTTTTAAAGTTTCTACGTATTCTAAAAGTTTTAAAGGTAAACTTTTATACAATATTACACTTTTATGTAATCATGTAGGAGCTTTTACATAATACATAATACTTGAGCAATAGATTTTATTTATAATTTATAATTTACAATTTACAGATGTTGTTTCATCAATAACTTTTGAAATGAATAGCGAACAAAGCATAGTCAACATTCAGCATCTGTATTATCTAGAATTTTAGAATGAAGAACAATTGTCAAAAGTCAGAAATACCGAGAAACTCAATCCAGACTCGAGACTACAGTCTACATTCCAAATTTGAAATTCCAATCTTTTAATTAAATTATATAATAAATAACAATCATGTCCATAATTTTATGTAATGCAGTTGCATGATAATAATAATAATTAATAATAGATATAAAATGCAGCAGTCCAGTCACAACAAAATCCAAACAATGAAACCTTGATCCTTGGTATTGGCATTGATTTCTCCTTGTGCATCCATCGTCCATCCTGCTGTGTCTCATACCTTATACATTTACATAATAAATGCTGTAAGTAATAAGCATCTCTATCTCTCTGTTCGATGCTTTACACAATGTAAACATTTCTTCCAATCTGTTTATCAATGCATCAATGCATGTAATGTGAACATTGTATAATCTTACTATATCTACATATCTACATATTGTTTGTAATTTGTAACTGGAACCGAGCCTTAAAAATTGAAATGAGGTAGCAGCGGGTGCTCATAAATTCATCATTTAAATATTCCTTGTACATTGTACATTTTGTACTTTGTACATGCATGTGATATCATGCCTTGTCCAGACAAATACCATGTAAAAGATCCGTAAGATACATGTGTGTAATATATTACTTAATTTTACTACACACTTGTACATTGTACATACCTTGTATTTTGTATTTTGTATTAGAATCCTCAAGGGAATTCAACTTGTGCATGAACAAGTAAACAAGTAATACAGCAAATTAATTAATTAATTATTTCATCCAGGTGTTTCTTTATTTTCTTACTCATTCTTGAAGAAAGTAATCAAGTAAAAAGTAGTAAAAAGTAAAACTAAAAGCGTAGAAGAAATACACCGTAAAACGTAGAAAGTAGACGTGTTTGAAGAATAAAAGTAATAATTATTCGCAAGGATAAACACGGATTTAATCAAGTTGATTATTATACCTTCTA
>JABASP010001765.1:0-25715 GCA_019776565.1 Sminthurinus signatus | reverse complement strand
AGTCTAAAGAAAGTGTAGAAGAAAAACTTTAAACTCAGAAGAAAAAGAAAAAGAAAAAGAAGAAGAAGAAGAAGAAGAAGAGGGAAAAGAAGAAAAGGAAGAGGAAAACATCGAAAGAAGAACATTCCACCCGATTTTAAACTTTCAAGAAATTAAGGTACAAATGAAGGTGAAAGTGGAAATAATACGGGTGAAAGTAGAAACTCGGGGAAAGTTCCCTTTCTTTTCACCAAACTAAAACACAGACTTCCATTATCCATCGTCTTTGAATTTTAAATCATGGTGCAAAGAATGGACTAGAATAGCATACATGTAGCATGCCACACACAAGACAGTAGTTATAAAGCACACATGAAAGAGAAAGTATTTTAGACCTCGGAGAAAATTCAGAGTTGGCATGAGAATTTCAACGAGAGAACTAAAACCAAAACTAAAACCAAGAACTCGGAGTTGGACTCACGAGGACTCACGTGCATTTCGGAATTTGGAATTTAGAACTTGGACTTTTGGATTACTTCCGAAATTCATTGTCAGACAGTAGACAGTAGATAATTGAGAGGGTCGGAGAAAGCAATGAGGACGGTTCAACACCTTTCCCATTCCAGATTTGGCCACATTCCCACTTTCACCCAGGAACCAGGAACCAGGAATGTTCACTTTCAACTTGAACCAGGTTGAAGGTTGAAGCAAAATATGCTTGACTAAAATACACTGAGCAGTCAGAGGCGCCAGTCTAACGTCGACCGTCTATTGTCTATTGTAAGTCATGCATACTGCACACACATAAAAGTAAAGTACATGTTATATTCTTTGAATGTGACTGCTAAATATTTGGGTGACACTTTTATGTTGAATGCTGCAAGTTGGAAGTTGAATGTGTTAACTTCACACCTTACACCTTACACAATCTTAAAATCTTTTTTAACTCGTGTCAATTTCCTGTCGTCCTCTTAATTTTTTCGTGGATTCTTGAGCTACAAACCCAATTTTCTTAAATCCTCAATTACAAACATGAAACATGTAAGTGAAATTCTTTTCTTTGGAATTTCGTGGATCATAAACTTAAAAATCATCATCATCAATTATAAAAGTCCGCTGAGGCTAAACAATTTTCCATTTTAGATAAGGAATATCTGTAGTTGGAATTTTTAATGCAAACAGTTTTCACCTGAAACTTGAAATGTTATCCAAAACAAACATGCTGTTGAAATATTTATTAAGCTTTTTGAATGTTGAAGGTGGTTCCTCTTGGTTCAAAATGACCTTTATCTAAAAGTCTAAATTTATCTTTCAAGTATTCTATTTGTAGAAACGTCAAAGTTCAAAAGTCAAAAGTCAAATTCAAAGTAAAAGTCCAAAGTCGAAATTCAAAAGTTGTAGTGGAATTCCCTGGAGCAGATTTGATTTTTCTGTTTCCTGTAACTCTTCTCATGTCTGATATATATTTTCTCCTCTCTGCTAAATTTTACGTAGTTTGTTTCCCATGTACAATTTCAAGGCAAGTCACGAGGACGTCGAGGAAACATATATAAAAATATATTGTACAAACATGTACAATGTACAATGTGCAACGTAAAAGGGAATCGAATAGAGTGTGTTCTAAAAACGTTGGAGCTATTTGCGAGCCTTCCTGCACTCAAACACATGCCCAGCAACCAGCACTAGACCTAACATTTACAATTCACACTCATCTTTTGCGAGTCCGAGTCCAATTCCAAATATCACACTCAACACACACTTTACATTCCGAGCGGAACGAATGAGATGAGATGACGCAATGGCCACGTTGTGAACGTCCTCTTCTTCATCCAACGAATTTCACATGACGACGATGATCATGACGAAACCAGCATACCAGCAAAGTACAACACTGGAACCTCTCTATAAAACAGGAGAAAGTGGAGAAAGCGGAGAAAGCAATGAAAATTGACGAGAGAGGTCTGGGTTATTTCCACTTTAAATTCTCCAGTCTCCAGTTCCAGCCCATTATCCCATCAAGTGACAGTCGTTCAAGTAGACTGAAGAACCTTTTCCGTTCACAGCTCTCATTTTCCAGCCTCAAAATCACCATGATTACTATCCGATTCTCTTTGTGTTTTGTGTATGTGTTTTGCATGTTTTTTGTCTGTGTATTTGTACTTGTTTTTGTTTGTACATTGTACATGTTTTCTCTGGATTTTGTCACTCTGTACAAAAGTAATATAAAATATAAAGTATAAGTGTAGAGAATGCAGATAAAATGCATGTGAAAATATACAATAGTGAATGAGAGTTTTAAAATAGAAACCAACCGTCAACCGTCAAAACACTGTTCTTTGTTTCTTTTCACTCTTCACTCTTCACTGCTACATTGCTTCATTTTCCATGTTTCTGCAACATCAAGTCTCATCTTTGTTCTTTTTCCTCACTCCCATTTTCCCATTTTTTGGAGGATGGAAGTCACAGCTGAACTCTAGCATCTAGACTCTAGACGAGATTCCAGATTCTACATTCGACATGAAGTGAAGGCAGTGTAAAGAGGATATAACGTATAAAATCAAACCACGCAATTCCTTTTGCGTTGTAAATTTCTCATTCTAATTCCAGCTTTCTCCTCCAATCTCTCACTCTTCATGGGAATTGTCAATAAAGCGGAAAATTATTCAAGAGTCATTCGGATTCTTCTTTTACATGTGCAGAGTCATTTGTATAAATATAGTATGAAAATCAGAATAGTATTATTTTTTTGGATTCTCTCTGTTGTATTTCCCGTCTCTAGTTTTGTTTCATCAACTCTGTTTTTGTGTATTTATTTAGTATTTATAATGCATAAACAGGAGCGGATAGAAAATCAATATCTTTTATATGAAAAAGAGAAACTATGATACAATTTCCTCTTTTGCTTGTATAAATCAAGAATCATGATAAACCAAAATATTTCGGCGAGACATGAACTGGCAGGAAAATGCCATTGTTATTGTGCAATTTATTGTTAGTTAATTTTTATCAACTAGGGAAACAAAAGGTTGCAGCGGGAAAAAGTGCAGTAAATACAGAATTCTAATTCTAATCCAGCGCATAAATAATTGTCTTATCTTTTCTCGTGATTGTGGATTGCGGTTGTGATAAACCAAAATTGGATAATAAACAGTCTACATCTAAATCTAAATAAAATATAAAGGACAAAAGCTTGGAGACTTGAGCCTTGAGACTTGAGATTTGATATCATCATAAAATTCCATGCTTTCACATGTCTGACCTCGTTTGTTTCTATCATGTCTTTATCATGGCGCCGACTAAATACTTGAGTAAAAAATGAAGACAGACATAAAGATAAAAAACTGGAGTTAGTAGTTAGACGTCGTATTCGGTCAGAATTATTTGTTGCTTTGTCTCCTTTTTACACAGGGCATTCCCATTCATTATCATATTACAAGAAATTTGTAAGTGATTATCTGTATTGTAAATTGCAATCCTGTTCAAAGGTGGTGGAAAAATTTTTGACGTGAGAGCTCTTTTTTTCACACGGAAACTGCAGGCTGAAAAGTCACGCTGGTTTGTTTGACTCCTGGATGAGACGAATGTTCTTTTGTTTAAGTAAAAATTCAATTTAATCCAAATCCAAATCCAAATTCAATCCAGTCCAAAAATGAATTCCCATTTTTCCAAATCCAAGTTTAATTAATCCAAAATAGATAATATTTAGCTGGAACATTTCATTTTTCCGTCATATGACGGGTGTTTTTACTTATAAGAAGTTTGTCGTCACTTTTTGTCTTTTTCTATTTCCATGTTCATTTCCATGTCTACTTGTACAAAAGTATTTGTTTGTAATTCTAATTCCAATTTTAATCCTACAGTAAACCCGGATCCGGTATTCATCAATGGAAATCCAATTACTTGACTTGATTTGTTTCTCGGTGATAATGCACAAGTAGAAGAAGAACAAGAAGAGGAAGACACTGAGAGTGGAAATCTCATAGGACAAATCCGTCATATTAAAGTCTAGAGTCTAGAGTCAACATGTAAAATCTCAATTCAAGAATCAAGTATCGAGCGACACCAACTTGACGCAGTGCCTGATGTGATGATGATGAAGCTGGAGCTGGTGATGAGAGATGGGTATAGCAAAGTATAGAAGAGAAAAGGAGGGAAAGGGAAAGTACATTCCGCTTTCTACGTTCTAGATTCTTGATTCTAAATTCTGCATTCTGCATGTATGAGAACTCTTAACTAGATTTCTGATCCTCGCTTCCTTCTTGAATAGTTATTAGTTAGTTCTTCATTTTCTCATCTCATCTCATCTCTTGTCTGGATAATATCTTTTCCAGTCATCTCATCACTCTTCTTTTTCTTTTTCTTCTGCTTTTGAAACACTAGAGGACCGAAAACTGAAATGACCCAAAACCCAAAACTCAAAGGGAGACATGAAACATTCAGAAATGGGAAATGTGAGAAATGTGAAAAGAGATCTCAAGATCATGTCCACAAATAGATGCACAATGCACATAGATATAATAGGTCTAAAATCTACTAGTGTCAAAACTCAAAACCCAAGGAACATAGAACATAGACTTGTAAAACTTTGCAAAGCTTACACTTTTCAGTCTAGAATATAAAATATAAAATTTACAAGTATTTCCACTCCATATCTTTCAAAGTTGTAAACTTTCTCTTCTTTTATCTCTTTTCTCTTTTCGTCCGTCTCAAGTTTGAGGATTACATTTTGATGTGTTTACAATTTACATATTATATACATTTGCTATTCGCAATTTCCTACTGTACCATTTTATCTGTAGCCCCTTTTCATTATTTACACTTTACACTTGATTATCAATTATCAAATTACCACTTTCCTCTTTTCTCTTTCAGTTCCCTCTCAATAACAAATCTATTCCAATTACTTTAACCTAAAAAGCATGAAAGATGAAAGATGATAAACTATCATGTTTCATGTATCATAAGATCAATTAATATCGTGATGATTCACACAAATTCCGTGGAAAGGATAAGCCCATTTTGTCTCTTCCGATATTATTTTGCCGCTTGTCGCTTTCATCTTCTTATAGAGTTGTCTAAAGTCTCAATTAATATCTGTAATTTACGTCTTTTCTTTAGCCTTTACATGTTTTCATATTCATACTCATGCTCATGCTCTCATATAGTCTAATTAATTAACAAGTGAATCAAACTAATTTTGCTAATTCATTGGAACGACTTTATTTTGTACAACATACAAGTCCATGTAATTGAATTAATGTTGCTTTTGACATAACACGGGAAATTGGAATTCATGTTGCTGTCTTTGACACTTTGACGCTTTCCTCATTTTAATACCCTTTTACATTTGACGTTTGACATTTGACACTTGATATTCTGACAAAGTTGATGATTATGATTTTAAGCTCACGTCGTTCAAGTCTAGTATTTTACGTGTACGAATGAGGATTTATGATTTACATATTTATTTGACATACTAAAAACTAAAACTAAAAGTAAATGAAAAAAGTAGTATTTGATGTATTTTTTTCTTTTTATCAACTTATGACTTTAAAAGTTCAAGTCTACGCCCGTCAGAAGGTAGAGATAAAATCTCTTAATGTTTTAAGTCTATTCTGAATTCTAAATTCCACATTTCAAATGAAAATTGGAAGGGGGTTTAGTTTCCACTCACTTTGACATCAAGAATCAAGTTTCAGTTTTAGTGGGGATTTTTTTTGTTACTTGGAATTGTGAATTGTAGTTTTGGAGAATTTTGTACCAACTGTAAAATTGGTATTTTATTATTTGGTGAGAGGAAGGATGAATGAATGACAAAGGACAAAGGACATGTTACTGGGAAGCCTTGGAAGTTTACTTTTATCCCATTCCTCCGAGGGGACATCCATCAATCCAAAAGAGAGAAGAGAAAAGAGAAAAGAGAAAAGACGTAGAGAGGGAGACGCATCAAACTAACATCAAGTATTGGATATCAGACAAGAAGACGCACAAATGCATTTTACACGTACCCTTTTAATATTTTGTTTTCAGTTCCAGTTCTAGTTCTAGTTTCTTCTTGAATTTCATCATCAACTACAACCTACAACCTTTGACATCAATATCATCATCTTGGTTCTTGATTCTTGATGTTTCATCTTAGATATCTAGAATCTAGACTAGAATCTTCATCTGTATTTCAGTATCTTGGAAGCTTTGAAAAAAAACTAGTGGGAAGCTCCATTTTCATTTTCATTTTTTCAGTATGACATTTCCCATATTTTTTGACACCTCTGGCCATTTCAATTTCCATTTACAATGCACAATGTACAATGTACAATGATGCTAAATGCTCAATCCTCATGTTGTTTGTACTTTGTACGCCGTCTTTTATAATTTCAGCCAAATGTCCATTGAAGTATAAAGCTACGAGTTTAGTAATAAATGAGATGACGAAGGAACTCACATGAATTTTTCACCATCATGTTCACTGCTCATTGTTCATGTATTATTATTACAACCATGATTACATTCAAAATTCAGGTTCCACAGGACATAAATTATTTAACTCTTCCTCATCCCATTTATTTTATATGAACAAAAAGCTTAGGTATTACTTTGTGCTGTCACAACACACTGGATTTGGTGGAAGCTGGGCGTGGAAATGCGGGATATGAAAAAGCTGGAAAAGCCAACATTCCGCATGTTGATTTCACGAGGTGGATAAAAATGTTGTGTCGTATGAAATATGAAGAATAAAGAAATTTATTGAAGGAGTAAAACTTTTTCATCACCTTCAGCCCAGAGCTCAGAACTTGCCTCATTTGTCCTGTTGCTGTCTGTTGTCTATTTTGTGTTGATAGCGTCTACGAAAATTCACGACAATTGAGTTTTAAATTAATAAGTACATTTTTGGACTATTACCCTAGTTTTTTAAAAAGGAGTCAACAGTCAAAGGTCAAAGGTCAACAGTTTTTGTGTTTTGTGTTTGGTAATTTTTTAAATGCTGGCGTTTAATAGATTTTCCATTAGTTTTGAATTTCGAGTTTGAAGTCACAAAACTACATAAACTCTGCTTTTATATTTTATACTAATGAAGACAAGGTTCAACGTTGGCTTGAGTCAAATTCTAAATCTATAGTAAATACAGAATAAAAAGACCAAAGGGAAAGCAGATGGAACAAGGACAAATCATCCATGTCTATCGCTCAACTAACTTGGTACAAATTCATGCGATTGACGATGTACGATAGACGTTGTACAAAATAGAAAAGGACGCAAATTTTGAGAAAAGAGACGACGGGACGGCTTAGGAAAGCTCAAAGTTCTTAAAGAAGTTAAACAACATTCAGTTCGGAATCGGAATCGGATTCTGAATTGGAGTCGGAGTCAGATCAGCATTAGAAATGGAGGTAATCGCACACTTTTTCATTTTAGGATGAATTTTATTTCCTAATCCGCCTTTTCTCCAACTCTCTTCTTCGTTTTCTCAGCTCTATACTTTATACATAATACATAAAAATCCCACAAAAGTGCGAGAGTACACACAAAACTGAAGCACGTTTCTTTTTTCTTTTCCGCATGTCCAGAAACAAACCGTATACACATGGTAAAAAATACAGTAAAAATACAGAATACAGTAATGTTAATTCCTTCTTTTGCCTTTTAACTCTTCTTTTTCCTTACCCTTTAGACTTTACGTAAAAAGTATTTGCACTGTTTCTTTCCTTTCTGCTTCTGTTTCTATATCTACTTTTGCTACCCTCAAACTTTGTTTCTTTTTTTCTCTTGCCTTGAGTCTTGAGTGAGTGAGTTGATCATTAAAAATGTAACCATCTCCATCTACAACTTCCATCTTCTACCACCAAACAGCAGACAAACGACAGAAGACAGAAGACAGCACACACTAGACAATTGCTACATAATACATAACACACGAAAAAAGGGATACAACCACCAACATTATTTTTCTTCACGCATCCTATGATGTAAATATGATGAGACAGAGCACTTTACTTTACGTGTCTAAATTCTAAATCCGTCTCTAGAATTTAGAATCTAGAATCTAGAACCTAGAATTTTTAGCACAGTGCCCATTAAAAAATTTACAATAAAAGTGTTTAAACTCTAATATTTTATTATTTAACATGATGAGAAAAGCCAGAGCCTTAAAATTTAAAATGCTGTAGACTGTAGACATTTGACTTTAGGGTTGAAACAGTTCTTTCTCTGCTTGTATTTTTGAGTGACATGAAAATATGAAAGAAAAACCCCAGCCTAGATCATCTAGAGAGGAAACCATTGTTACAATACAACTTTTTCCCATGACATAATAATAATATGACGTGTGTAGAATGTAGAATGTGGAATGCAGAATGTGCACAATAACTGTAACTCGCCTTCCCCTTTCCTTTGTAAATTTAAAAGCCAACGGCTCAATGTTGAACGAATATACCAATACAAAGTACACTGTATCATTTGAAGAAAGATAAATAGAACAAGAAACAAGACGGAGAATATAAAAAGGTAAAACAAATAAATATAGCCAAAAAAGTATGTACAGTTTTTATTCTGTTGAGCTATTTTTTTTCCTTTTCTTATTTTCATTTCTTGATATTAAAGAGAAGAAAGGAAGGAGGGTTCAGTGCTCACTGCTCAGTGTTGCTTCAGTGTTCAGTGTTCAAGTAAAGTCATGAGTGAAACCCTCATTATTTTTTATTGGACTTTCTTTCATCCAGTTGTAGTTCCAGTTCCAGTTCCAACTCGCTCAAGAACCGAAGAAAACGAAAAAGGACGATATATAAAATATAGAAAAGAAAAGAAAATACACGTTGTACATTGTACATTTTAGATCCATGTAGAAATATCTTTATGTGTCTAGTGTCTATGGAAGTTTAAAAAATATCCAGAATCCAGAGGAATGAAATTCACATGAAATGTACACACTTTACTTTACACTGTATATAAAATACAATATGAAATAAAATGAAAAGTGTATGACAAACACAAAGGACATGAGAGAAAGAAAAACGGAATGTACACAGGTCTACTTCTCCTTCTTTCATATATCTAGAATCTACTAAATATATGATCACACACACACAGTGTATAAATTCAAAGCTAGATCTAGTAACAAGAAGATGAAAAGATAAGTTGCTATTGAGCATTGAGCATTATGGAGACGTCAAAGAGAACCACTCGAGACTAGAGACCAGAGACTATAGACTCGAGAGTCTCAAGATGATGAGGAAGAGTCATCACAGCACATGATCTTGTCATTGTCATTTTCATTTTCATTGTCTTGGATTCCCTTGGTTTTTCAGGTCCGAAATTCCAACTACATATACACAGAATACAACATCTTTTCGCTTCCCTTGCAACTCCAAAGTCGAAACATTGAGCTGTATAAATGTGCCATATCTATATGTTATATTTTATTTTATACTCTATAAGTGTAGATGAGTAATGTACAATATATAGAATATACAGTCACCATGTTGTCATTTCAGTCTTGATCTTGGTCTTGGTCTTTGTTTTTGTCTTTGTCTTTGTCTATGAGGAGTGAAGCGGAAATAAAGACACAAGACACAAGAGAAAAAGAAAAATTGATAAGGGAAAACACACTTGAAAAAGATGAAGTAGGATGAGAAGACACATTTTTATCTTTATACTGTGGAACAGGGAATATGCGAAAAAAACTACTACTTCTTCTACTACTACAACAACACGGCCTTATATCTTATATTTACAAACCTCCAACTGACGACGAGTGCTAGACGTTGTAAACAGTATATTATAAACTGAATAAAGTAGATTGTGTATTGTGTACTTCTTATATCTTTTGTATTTGGAGTATAGGTTCAAAGTGAGAGTTTGCTACAAGACAATTTCCAAACCAGGGAAAGTCTGGAAGGGGAATAAGAATAAGAATAATATATGAGGAGAGAACATTCTATAAAAAAATACAATCGCTTATCCACAATCCACACTGTCACTGTTACCGTTTCTGTAACGTAGAAGTAAAAGAGAAAGGCGACTTTCTTACACTTGAAACTGTAAAAAGAATTGTATATTATTGCGCCGTGACATTTCTCTTCATATTTCGTACTTCGTGTAGCGTACAGTTTAAACCAAACTTTCTTTTCCCGCCATATACACGTAGCCTCATGCACATATTACACATGCATTTGTATTTTGTATGGCAGTTTCGATTTGCGATCCAACTCATCAACTTGTATATATGTATATAAAGCTCTTGACTGTCTATCGACTATCGGCTATCGATTTGCACTGCCTCTTTAAATTTGAATTTCAGTCCTCTTTTTGTATCAATTTCACTTTTTATTCCTTCAATTTTACCATGTTCTTCCTTCTTCCTCTTATAACTTTAACCTTGATCAAGGAAATGTTGTAAAAAAGGTATGATATGAAAGGATTAGGCCTTTTCACATGTAGTTTCATAGTTTATTTACTATTTACTCTGCAATGGTTTGTTTGAACATTTTTATACAAAGGGCAAAGCTTTGAGTTGAGCAAATTGTAAATTAGAGTAAAATAACATTCTTAGTTGTTTTCTGAATCAGGAACAAAAGTAATCATAATAGTACAAATTCCCATTGCCCAAGTGAGCTTAATAATTATTAAAGAACAGTGTTAATAGTTCAAGTATAAGGGCTTTGAGTTTGGAGTTTGCAGTTTGGAGTTCAGAGTAACCTACTAAATACTAAATAGTAATCCATTGTTTAATGCCCCCTGTTCACAAACTATCAAAAATCAAAACATTCCAACTTCCGACAGCCGCTTCTCTTTATTCTCTATTCTCTATTCTCTATTCTACATTTTCTGCCCGTCTAAAATCAGGTTTATACGGTTGCCCTACCATTCCCATTGTCATTGCCATTGTCATTTTCATGGTCATTTTGGCTTACGTGACTACGGGGTCAAGTTATATTATGTGACCTGCTCCATCTTTCACTATAGTCACTAGTCACTAGACCTTTGTAAGGGAACGACAATAATATCGTACTACACACATCCTTCGTCTTACATAATACATAGTGCTCATACCATCACATCCCATAACGTAACAAGAATATTGTTTGTAATAACAATAATTCTCCTACTCCACTCTTTACTTTACTAGAGTTCTAAAATGAAAGTGTAATGTTAAAAGGAACTGTAGTGTACATAGTACATTGTACGGGGATAAGTGAGCAAGCTGTTGTGTTTACGGGTTACGATAATGCAACACACGTTGAACAATATATACAATATAAAATAACACACTATAAACTGGGTACAGAGTACAGAGTATTTGGTATATTAATGCAAAAAGACATTTCAAAGAATTGCCAATGTCCATTGTCTCAAATGGCACAAATACAAATACAAATATTCCCTGCGCCCATATTACACACTCACACAACACGAGACATAAAATGTAGAATGTACAAAGTACAATATAGTGTACATCACGAGTTCCTTAAGGAGAACTTTGAGCTCATTTGTAATTCATTGGGGAAAGAAAAAGAGAGAGAAAGAGAGAAAAGTTTCGTCCCCTTTCTTTCCTGCCTTCTTTTGTCTTACTTGTCTTTGGCTTTGTCTTTGGGTTTGGGTTTGGGTTTATTTAAGTTTATATCTGTTTCCATTTTCTCCATTTCCATTTCCGTCTTCATGAATCTATGCATGAGACATGGGACGTGGAACATGGACACTAGAATCTAGAATCTAGAAACTAACAAGTAGAAACTAGAAAGTAGAGAGTAGAGAGTAGACAGAATATTAGATGGTCGATGGACTATGAAGGATAGGCGATGGACAAGAGACGAACTAGGAACTAGAGAAAAGGGATCGATCGCAATGTGCATGCAAACATAAAGGTATTACACAAATACACGGAGCGATATACTACATATTGTACACTACTTTTTACTTATACCTTATATCGTGTAACCGGCATCATCATCATCATCATCATCGGCGCAGGAAACATGAAAGTATTTATTTTTGTTAGCTATATGCATTATGCATATGAATTGTGATGGGATAATTTATTTAACAGAGTTTATTTTGTGACATTATATTATGTCATGTTATGCTTTGTCATGTCCTATGTCGAGTCATATAATTTTATTTCCATAATATTCATTGTATTTGATATTTGATGAACCGTACTCGTCCTCTTGAGATTGAGTAAAAAATTATCAGCATCATCATCCTCATCATCATCATTATAATGACGATTTACGATTTACAAGTTTGGTGCAAATACAATGAACAAAGAACAATAACGATAACGATTTTCTTTATGTTTATTTATTATCTAGTATCTAGTAGTATCTATGTATGAAGGAGACGAGCCGTAGTGGAGAAAGTTATGAGCTTTGAGTTTCAAGTCTCAAGTCTTAATATTAAGTATTTTATGTATTCTGTAAGCTAGTGCCCAAGGAAATGGTAAATAGTAAAGAACAAAGAGTAATGATGATAAAATCATCGAGTCATTAGATACTTTCCTTTCTTCCTTTTGACGCTTGGTGTTAGATCTATTTTGTATCTATAAAATAATAAACTTGGAAAGGATACTTTGTTTTATTTCCCTCACAATTGTTATTTTAACTACTACACTAGTTTGGTTTAGCGTTTAATGTTTGATGTTACTGACATTGCTTATTGTTTATTGTTTTAATGTTCCGGTTCAGCATCTTTGACTCTTGAGATGTCTGAACTAAAATTTCTTGTAATAATTCAGATGGGAAGCTACCACATTTAATTTTAATTTGTATCACGCGGAGAGACGAGAGACATGCAGAAATTGAGAGTGAGCTGAGACTACTTCCTCGTACCAATATTATTATTTATTATATATTATAGATTATAAAAGGTGGAGGTGCTGATCCAGATTTTCTAGGTTTTGATTTTTGATTAGAAATTCCATTCATGACTCAAACTATTATTTATGATTGTGACATTTCAAAGTGTAGGGATCGGATTCTAATGATGAATTTAGTGTGTAAAATTCATCATCTGAGTTTGAACTTGGCCCAAGGGTTCAAATGTGAAATAAATCACTCACGCTTGCACTTCCAATCTCAATGAACCAAGCACTAAACACTAAGCAATTTAGTTTGTGGTACATCCAAATGACAAGGGAAGAGAAGAGGCTTGAAAGCTTTGGACCTGGAAGGTGAAAAGCCTGCTTTATCCTCCATTACAAATTTAAGCTTCCAATTTCCTATTTCCTAGCTTTGTATTTTAGTTTTGACAGGGCTTTCTCCTTTGTGGTTTTTCTAATAAGTCATCACAACTAATTTATCTCAACTTAATTTATCGAATAGAGGCTTACACTTTACACCTGTTTTTGATTTACAGACATGTCGTTGTCGTTGTCGTGAAAGGTGAAAGCATCTAGAAAATTAGGTAACCACAAGGAGAAAATTGTAATCATAACTCGTAAGTCGTAAGTAAAAGAGAAAGCACTGGATGTTGGATGACGAGGAAATGTCAAAAGAAAATAATGTAAGCATTACTAATGTATTATGTATATAATATATAATATAGTGTATGGATGATACTGGAACATTTCTCCATAGTACATTAAAATGCATAACCATAGCTAATAATCCAATAATAATATTTCTTCCTTTACAAATTAAAGCTTATCGATTCCTGTTAAAATTCCCAGTGTTGTAGATACTTTAATAAATGAATAAAGAAATTCCCACTTCCAGTACAGTGTGTACTTTTAGAGCCGATTGGGCTTTTTTCGGTTCAACTCCTCATTCTTAATTAATAATTACTGTTACATAAATAACCTGATTCAGGTGACATTTGAAAACAAAGTGTAATGAAGAATAAAACTACTAAACAGTACAGCAGAGGTACAGCTGATTGCTGATTGGTATGCACCAACAACCTACAACCTACAACCTACAGATACATTGTATGTAAAACTTATTCCCTCCAACAACAACAAAAACAACCACACTATCAATATCAACTATCAACATACCATTTTAATAAGATATTATGACATCAATTTACTCCAAGTATTTACTCATTCCCACATCGATAATCGATTTTCATAAACGGTAAACGAGGAATAGTGAATAGTGAAGCATATACAATGTACATAAGTATACCTTGTGACATTTTAATGACGGTCATCATTACAGTACAAAGGCAATTCAATAAGTGTCACTCACTGTTTATAGTTTATACTTTATACTTTATACCGTAATACTCATTGGGACATTTACTTGAATTTTACTCGCTGCACATCTACCATCTAATATCTTATGTGACTGGAATAGGATGGAAACTCACACATAAAAAATATGCAAATCAATAAAAAAATCTTTTCTTTGTACTTTGTATTTTGTATACACTTAAAAATAATAAAATTACCTTTACATTTTTTTCACAAATACGATATTATTCTTTGCCTTTTTCTTACAATTGTTTATCTACAAATCCTATGAAAATTTACATACTGTGATATAGAATGACTTTCTATTTTCTATGTGTGACATATTACATGAAGCATACTAACAGAGATGACGAATGATGGATGATGGGAAAATAATCAATTTTTTCGATGCACCTTTTGAGAAATTACCAAAAAAGGGTTATGAATCCCTCTTTGTTTTATTTTATCCTAGGTTATAGATTTTGGTCAAATTTAGGATATTCGATTACAAAAAACATCTGTAGCACGGTTTTTTTATGGATTATGGACGTATGAAAGATGCGGTAAAAAGCAACCCAACCTGTACAACTCACCATGTTCACTGTTTAAAACAGAAAATCGTGAGCGTGTGGTATGTCTCATGTTCAATGGTTTTCAGGGATAAAAGATAAAAAGCACGTGGGCTCCAAAAAATCCACAACCTACAATCCACACTGTAAAACAGCAGATGGTTTCTTCCTTGTGTAGCAAATGTAAGAAGTATCTTCAGTTATGCATAAAATAAAAAGTTGTAATATCATTAACTTTTATCTTGAGCAGTATCTTTTATCTTTTAAATTTCTACATTCTCTATAAATCAGATCCCGTAAACCTCTTATGGGATCGTAATAATGATCAAATGTATTATAATGACCAAACTTTGTTTTCGTCCTCGTCCTCGTCATTTGCACAACCTACAGACTACAGCTTACGCGAGAGAGAAAAACACTATTCCGAGTCTCTCCTTCTTTTAGAGTTTCTCGGAAAGGAAAATCAGCTTACTTAAGCGTAGAATTTTTCATTTTAGCATTTGACATTCTCCATCGGATCCAAAATCATATCAGTAGAAAAGATACAAAAGATAATCATGCATCATGCACTTTAAAGCTTTACATTCTACATTCTAAATACATTCTAAATTCATTGTACATTGTACATATGTGTCTAATAAGATTGTCTGGATTCTGCATAGTTCTCCGTCATCACGTGTAACATGCTTTCGTACTTTGTATTTTGTATTTTGTCGTTTGTTCCACCCTCCAGAAGAATGTAGAATGTAGAAGGCAGAAAAAGCGTGTAATGAGGAACATCTGATCTCAATAAAATCCACAGTTTCTCCAACCTTTGTCTAAATTCTAAACACTCCTTGACTTGTCTCGGCTTAACTTTGTATGAAATGCACCGAATACCGAATACCGAACCAATGTGATCACAATCAGCATCTATGTAAAATACTTGAACTACTTGACTTGACTTGACTTGACTTGACTTGATGAGGATAAGGATGACGTTGCGAATGAGTGAATGACGTCTTGTATTTTTAGCTGAATTCTTTGAACTGAATAAATCTATGCATGCTCAATGCTCAATGCTCAATGTACACGCTGCATTTTAAGCGTTCAGTGTATAATGTATATTGTATATTGTACAGTGTACAGGCTGACGTACAGTTAGCAGTGAGGACTTGGAAGGAAAATTCCAAAAGAAAAGTCATTCGAGTGTGACGAAAAGTTGAGAAAGTTCAAAGGTCTCTCAAAAATATCCGAGTCTCTAAATTCCACATGGTAAACTTTGGACAGTTTAACGACATGAGTAATATTATGCATAAATACAGAGTACAGAATACAGAATAAAGAATACAGAATACAGAATGCATGCTGTCATTAGTTTGGAGTTTAGAGTCTGGAGTCTAGAGTATCTCACTCACGTCAATATTTACTACAATATTTCGATGCATGTGGGATTCTAAAATGCCTCTGTTTAAATTAATCCAATTTCTCCCAATAATCTTGTACTGCAGTCAGGTGTACCAAAGATCCTTACAGAATTACTATTTATCAAGAATCCCAAAGAATTTCAAAGAATTCCAAAGTTCCAAAGAAAGTAGATTTTAAGAATTAACAGAAATGGTTATAACAACTAGAGAATCCTAGATTATCTAAATTACCTGCACCACGCAACACACAGTAGTAGAATATTTCTATTATTTCTCCATTCCTTTCATTCTTCCTCTCACGTGCCATGTAAATACTAAATACCACAAGTTTAGCGTAGGAATTCCTTCATTTCCATCAAGTCTTATCATTAATGCTAATTATGCTCCTCCATTGGAAATTTGAAATTTCAAGTTTCAACTAACTCTTGCCTCTTGCAGTTTCCATGGTTTTCAACTTTTTTCATGTATATTATATATTATACACCGAAATTACAAGAGACAGTTGAGAGTTGAGACTGAATAATTCCAGTGAACTCGGCTCAACTGTATTGAATATTGAAGAATGAAGGGACCGCGGATAATGAGCTTGCCTGTCAACTCTAAAATTCACAGTGTACAGTGTACACTGTACACTTTACAGTTTATACTCAAAGGTTCTTTTACAGAGTGTATAAAGTATAAAGCCTTTTATCATCAACCGTGTTCCTTTCTCTAGGATTGAGTCACATTTAAAATGCACATGTACTGTCTACTTCATTTTATTCATAATACACGAAACAAGTTGAACATTCCACATTTTCACATTGAACATAGTCCATTGTACACTGTACATGTTTCTAATGTGGTTGTTCATGTAATATTTTGATAGAGGACAGAGTCACCACATGAAGTTGACCAACAGTCACCACGACGAGAGAAGAGAAAAGGGAAAGCGGACCGAGAGATGAACTGGACTGGACTGAGAGTAAACTAGACAGAAATAAATGAATCCCGAGTTCCGAGTTCCGAGATTCGAGGTTGTGAGAGGAGATGGATGGAAATTCGTGGTTCATCGTCCATCCCAAAATCCACAACCCAAAACCCAAAAGCTTGTTGTTTCCTTGTTTACTGTTTGCTCTTCAACTTTGATTTTCTTCAGCCTGGATAAACCCAGTTAGAGTTGGAGTAAATAAAAGTGAGGAACATGTCATAAAAGCCTGCTACTAATGAACAAGTAACGAATCACTGATGTCTCATATATAATAACTAGAGTATATATAGTTTATAGTATGCAGTATAAAGTTGTTTGGAGTTCACTCGTCCGAGCAGAAGAGAAATTACATGGGATATCATGACAAATAATACAGCATAAAATACAACGAGCCCCACGTATACTGTATATACGACGTATAAGTACATACTTTCTGAATTAATGCTTGTGTTTCTCGTACTTTGTAGTTCCTTTACTTCTAAATAGAATAAATTTATCCCGTTTGGATTGGATTTTGGGTACAAAAAGAATGGAGAGTTTGTTTTAGCTACTTTTGTTTCTTTCTCTCTTTTGACTTTTCAAACTTTGCCATTTCGAATGATGGAGAAAAGCAGAAGAGAGCAATATCATCATAAAAGCTATTTTCTGTTTTCGGAATGTCATTTGTGTGGATAGTGGATAGTTTGGACTGTATTTTATTTACAAGCTTTTATAATGTATTTATTTAGATATCATCATCACTGGATGAAAATTGAAAATTGAAAACTGATGGAGTACCAAACATGGAATTCAGCTTCTATTTCCAATGTACATTGTGCAAAACTAAATTATTATTTATTATCTATTTGTGTATGAAGAATATCTGTAATATCTGTAATAATATAGTGGAAAGTGAAAACGGAGGCGGAATTAATGTTCACGGAGAGTGAAGAAATCTCCATGGAGATCCAGCCTTTAGCTCTCTTTTATTTATCAGAAAATTCCAGTTTTCAATCCAATTTCCATGTGTGTATCAAATACAATCATATAATCATATCCCATGGTCTATGGCAGATCTATCGCCGTCGCACTGCGTGTATTACAGATAATTTTGCTGATGCTGGGAGAAGATGAAAGATGGAAGATCCATTGGAAATTGGAAAGGCAGTGAAAGGACTAATCAGTGCAGAATAGTATGTGTTTCGAGTAAAAGTACTACATTTGGCACCTACCCTTTCGGATTTCGGGGAAGATTGATTACTCTTCTTTCAATCCTTCAAATCCAATATCAAATCATCACTCTCTACTCTCTACACTCTACACACTCTAGGACTCTAGGACTCTCATTCAATTAAAATCACGAGGATAATTAACAAAGTTTGACACTATAATTTCCCCACTCGCACACTCAAGTCTCTAACCTCAAACAAGTCATACATCATCAAGTCGTCCTCTATTTTAGCTTCAGCTTTCAGCGTAGTTTTCAGCTCCTTTTATGGAAAATAAATAAATAAATTCTAAATTTATATAAATAAAAAACCCTAAAACCTAAATTTGAGCACACATTTTCAATGTCATGCTGACTTTTTAAACTATAAAGACCGATTTATACTTCTGTCGTTCACTTGATAAATTGATTTTTTCATAACATTATATTTTGGGAATATCAGATCAGTAATCAGCACCAGCTTTTGACGGTAAAAATTATATATTTCCCTATTTTTTATTTAATTGTTACCTTTCCACTCTTTTTAAAGTTTAATAAGCTCAAAAACATGGTTAATATGCAAAACTGTCAACTTGACACAATATAATAATTAATAATTATTGGTCCTTTCCTCTTAAATTTAAAAAAAAATACAAAAAATGTGTCTGTATAATTTCCCTTTGTATTGCACTAAATGTTACATGTATTCTCATTTCTCATAATATTGGAATTAGTCATTAGTAATTAGGAATTGATGTGTAGAATTATACAAATTTTTGCGAGTGGGTAGAGAAACTGTGTCGACTTTCGAATGTTGAGTATTGAGTATTGAATATTGACTCCAAAAGTCTAAATAAATATTATGTACGTGTTATGTCAAGCCACACAACAGGAGCTCCATGTACAATGTACATTATACATGTTTCAGGTTGAATGGGAAAGAGAAAGAGACGACAGCTATTTGATAGCTATACTATGATAATTATAGTTTCTTGTTACATGCATAAATGTACAATGTACAAAGTACAGGTATGCTCAATGCTCAGGTATATTATGCATACAAAGGTAACAAAACGTCCTTCATATTGATTTAGATAATTATAGTCAATAGTCAATAGTCATGAGCTGACAACTGAAAATTGACAACTAACACACAAAACACAACATACACATAGGTTTCCCAACTCCAAATAGTTCATCATTCACAATTCACCATTTTATAAATTAATGAAGGAAAGTAAAAAAAACAAAATTCTAGATTCTAGTATTTATCTGTACTCTGTACATGATATTTAGTTTATTTAGAGTTTATAAAAACTCCTTTTTATCTCATGTTAAACCATCACTTTGTCCTCTTTGAGCTTTGAGTACCCTATAACTTTTTCCACATGTGAAACTTGATCCGTTTCATTTAGTGAGGATGTGGATATTGGATATGCCAACATCCACATCCAGAATCCAGAACTATGCCTCTTAAAACGCACCAGAATGATGCCTACTGCAATCTGCATTCGATTCAACTTTCCTCATAACAGTAGAAAATGGAAAGGAAAACATCTGGGTTTTGCAATACTTTAAGAGTCAAGAGTAATTCCGAATTCCAAATTCCAAATTCCGAGTCTCGCGTCTCGCGTCTCGAGTGAATGAAAATAAAAAGACCGAAACCAAAAATGAATTTGTCAACTATTTACTATTACACAATACAATACAAAATACAAAACACGCAAGGCTTACGTATTGTATTTTTGTGTATTTGTTATTTGTTCGGCACACTGTACACTGTACATTCTACATTCTAAATTGTATACATAATAAAGAAGCGCAGAGCTGGAGCATCATATTCGTAGGTACATGAAAGAAAAATGGAAAATAATAATATTGGTATTATGAACAAAAACTCCAAACATACATATTACATATTACATATTATTACAGTATGTGAGTTGATACTTGTTCTTCCGAATTGCGAATGACGGTTCATTTATACGGTTTAATTTTAGTTTTATCCACCCTATAGACCGTTGACTGTTGATGGTAGGTGAATTACGAAATTCGAATTTTATTTGTTCAAGTCCTTTCGCAATGGCATGCTTAAATGCGAAAAGGATGGAACGTGAAAAATGGAATAGAGAATAGAGAAACGGCCATGACTCTTCATTCTTCATTCTTCATTTTTCATGGCCTAGTCAAATACTGTATACTGTATATTGCAAAAAAAAAGTTGAATACTATTGTGCATTTTACATTTTTGATGTAAAGAAGGAGTGAAAAAAGCTGAGTTCTTGGTTTCTTAATACCAATGATACTGTATCATAAGAGGATATCAGAGTTATTTTAGCAATATGTGTTTAAAATAAATAAAAATAAAACAAGAGCTTGTTTTCCCCACTTTGTAGTTTAATTACATTACATATGCCAAATGCAAAACGTCCCTGTATCCAGAATCTCTAGATTCTATATTATTATAGATTCTAGATGTACACATTATACATAGTATGTCTGTGCGCACTTTCCCGGCACACACACGAAGTACACACAGTTTAATTTGTGTACTAAGACTAATGCATGAATGAACTATGCCCTATGCTGTTTACTGTTTATGCTCATCATTCCATGCACACTGCACACAGACACACACACACACACACAAATTGACATGGATGAATCGATCTAGTTTCTGTAAATTATTTCTCTTACCTGGGCATCAGCATGTACGTATATTTGAAATGAGAGTGGAGTATACTTTGAACGTAATTTATCCAGCCACTATAGCAGTGTAGCAGTTCGCAGTGCTCCAAATCCTGTAACTATCGTAATGTTTTCCTTTCTCTTTTCCCTTTTTACTACAGTATCGAGTATCGATTCCTCGGCTTGACAAAAGTTGAAAAACAAAGTTACTAAAATGAACTAAACACTAAACATATCATGTACAATGTAGAATGTACGAATATAAAGGAGAATCCGCTTGTTAAATTCAAGAGTTTCAATAAAAAAAAGTAATACGTAGTATTAAAAAGTATTATACACAATTTGCTAGTTTCTAGTTTTACACAAGGGAGAAAGGGGATAAACAGTCCAAGTTTTTTTTTTAATTTCTCCACCACACCACCTCACACCACACTGTACACACTGTCACTATTTGACTACTAATTTGATTTGAGCACTTGAAACAACTATGTAAAGATGAGGAAATAATAATATTATTCACTGGACACAACAAGATTGTTGCTAAATTTGTCACAGAGTAGTTCAATAACTTGAGTAAACTGACACCGAATGTAAAAGTAAATAATTGATTAAGATTCAACACTCCCGTATTATTATTATTATTCCGCTGTTTGACACTGAATGAGCACTAGAAAAGGAAAATAATGACGAGGATGACGCTGATGATGAATCTTTGATATTATTTATGTGATGATTAAATGATCCGTCGAATACCAAACTCGCATTATTTATTATTTATTGACGACAACGTTTATGTTCTGTGTCGCTTTCACTTGAATGTCTACTATCTACTTTCTACTGTGTCGGCTTGTCTCCACAAATACCAAATGCCAAATAACAAATAACTGCTCACTAACTAAAGGTGTGGGACTGGAGTTGGTCGTTATCCAAATTTCTGTTCTGAATTGAATCCCCTCTTGAAAATAACAATTATTACACAGGATGAGGGCAATAGCCGTGACACGTGTACACTTTAGACTTTGACCCTGGTCCTTTCTTTTATCTTTTTTCTTCTTTCTCTGCTTTTTCTTATATTATCAAAGAAAGAAAGATCACAGGTAAATGTCCTTGCTGTTTTCTATAAAACTGAATCCTATTAATGCTATTCGAATATCGAACTGGAACTGAAGCTGAAATTCACAATTACAAATACTTTCAAATACGAATACACTGTAGAAAGATGGTCAAAGAAAGTGCGTTTTCTCCTCCGTTTATATTATGTGATGTTACTACGAATGAATATTATGACAAGGAAACGGTGATAGACTGTTACACAGCACCATAATACACCTACAAGATTCTAGATTCAAGATTCTAGATTCCAGACTACAGATTGTAGAGTAGGACTGACGGACTGAAGGCGCGAGAAGTGTGGAGTTGGAGTTGGAATAAAAATGAATGAGAATGTGTGTAAGAGTGGAGGTTGAAGAAGAGCCGATGAGCGGGGCGAAATAGCGAGCACAGTACACAATGCACAGCGAGAAAGAAAACAAGTTGGTGCACAAGACGATTGCGTTCTGTCACCGAAAAACCCAGCCGAATGAAGAACGAAGAACGAAGAACGAGCAACGCACAAGGAAAAGGAATGAAAGCGAACCACCACTGCTCGGCCCTGTGCCTCTCTTCTTCCCACATCCACCATTTCTATCTATATTATGCATGTGGTCGCTGTTGGTATCCAGTATAAAGTATACACTATACACGCCATGTACTCTGTACTGTGCATATTATATGTTGTAGTGGATACTGAGCGCAAAGAAATAGAAAAATGACGGTGAAAACTCACTATCTGTCTACTATCTCACTTGGTGTAGATGTACAATGTACAGTGTACAGTGCTCAATGCTCATGTATGATATATTTTGTTATGTGCATGTGTTTTGTGTACTTTTTTCGATTCATTTTCAATGAATTTCTATTTCTACTTTCCACTTTCCACGTTGCACGTACGAATATCGCGTATTCCGTATTGTGCCACCTCGTTGTCGTTGCCGTCGTCGTTGTCGTCGTCAGGGAAGTGGATTCATGAATTCCTTATAAGCTCCTCCATTTCCAAACCAAACCAAACATCTAACATCAACATCCAACATTCAACTGACTCTATAATACCAATACCAATACAAATAACAAATTACTTTGCAATTTGCAAACCAAACCAAACCAAAAGCCAGTGTTTCAACCAGTAAAAGGGAAAAGGTAAAATAAAGATGTGAATTATTCATGCATATTTGTATTTTGTATTTTCTTTGGATGATTCATGTATACAAAAATGTCCATGTTAATAATAAATCACTGATTCTATTTTGCATATTCCAATTCTATTCACAAAGTTCCAGTTCTACTGAAGATACCTACATAATACATAATAATAATATCAAATACACACAGAACGGCCAATTCCTAATTGTGATGTCAAAAGTTAAAAGGAATTGAATTGATCCAAGCTTTTAAAGTCATTGGTTGAGTCAAAAGTCAAAACCAAAAGTCACGTGTCATAGTAGATACTATAAAACATGTAACGTAAAACGTAAGCAATAAGCAACAGTTTATGGAAAAAACTATATCTATTTCTTTACCTCTGTATTCTGTATTATATTTTCTGTGCATATACATAGTACATATGAATTCGAAGCCAACTTTATTTTCTTTTTTCCCTAAAATTTAAGTACTTTTCTTTTTGACTTCATGTAGTAACGGCTCAAAAGTTGTAAAAGCTGAAAAGTATTATGCATTATGAATTCTATCCACTTTCCACAGGAATGAAGATTCAAGTTTCAAGTTGCATTTGTACAAAGTGAAAAGGTCCATTTCTCCAATTTTTTTTAGTGCAGAAACTTTTAAAAAAGTAAAATCTGCTGGTAAATTACAAAGTATGGATTAAATTGTTTAACATTGTGAATTGCGAACTGAATTGTACTTGACCTTTTACCTCCTGTGACTCTGATTAGTGTTTACAGTAGTAATTCAGTATTTTAGTAGTATTTACACAATTTTCAGGTACATGGATCAGATAAAAAATATAAATCATACTGGTAATTGCTAGTATTATTATGATAATATCTACAGTTTTCAGGGCACCTTTTTTGGTTTGTTCACTTGTACTTTGTACTTTTGCTCGTTAACTGAAATGAAAAGGACTATCGATATTAAATATTCAATATTCAATAGTTGAGATAATGAGGAACATGTTGAATTCGGCTGCACTTACTCGCTACTCGCAATTCCAAAGTTTGGAATACTACTTATTACTTATATCATTTATATCTTGTGAAACTAATATCAAACGGCAGTAGAATGAAGTCAGGTTTTATTGGCAGTTTGAGGCTTGAGGTTTGAGGTTGAAGACAGTAAGATAATGGTGGTATTACTCATATGCATATCAAATTAAAGGTGGAATCCTATTATCCATTATCTATTGTACGATATTATGCAATACCTCGTTATTGTTACGTATACAGTGTACAATGCACAGTGTATTCCGTGCTGTCTCTATTGTGTCAAAGTCGGTTGATTATCTCGTGCACTCATAATTCGTAATTCATAAAGAATGCATGGAAAGTGGAATTCCATGTTTGAATTTATCAAGTTGTACCATCTATTGATTTTTACCTCATATGTGTAATGAATATGTGTATTTAGTATTTATGCTTCACAAAACCCCTCAAAAAAATGTAGAACCAACAACATTGTGTATTGTACACTCTGTAGACTGTACAGTATACAATATGCATTTTTTACTCTTACCACAGTTTTAATGTTGTGTTTGGATGATCAATAATCAAATTATGTACAAGAGTTACCATTCTCTAAATTTTATAATAAGAGACAAGATTGCGTGGTTAAGCTTCATATTCATAAATCCTCCGGGTAAAGAATAAAGAACTCTTTTCAACTTTCTCTGTTCACAAGAGCCAGAATCCAGCATCCAGAATCCAGATGACACCAAGCACGTGATACTTTCCTTGTGCAAGAATGTATTCTTCTCCTCGTTCTCCATTGTATTTATAATCAAAAGATAAACGACATTGGATTGTGCTGAAATTACAATGAGAATAGGTAAGTAATCTGAATGCAATGAGAAAACTTTCTTTTCTCTCCCCCTGTTTTAATCCTAGATCCTAGGGCTTTCGATTCATACGCATTGTGTATTGTGCATCATAATACATAATACATAGTAATCTCCTTGTTTAAATTCTCAGCGACCACATAATCAAATTGTACACATAATATTACATGAACAATGAAGCCATTGTGCGTGGGGCTAAGCTCTGAATTCTGAATTTTGAATATCTAGGTACAAAATACTGAACTAACAGAACAGAACAGAACACCTCAAAACTCAAAACTCAAAAGCTCAAAGAGTTTAGCAATGGAGCTATGGATTTAGATTCCCGAAAAGAGTTCTTAAATCAGCGTGCCATAGAACAGAAAATGGAATAGTATTCATATTTCATAGTGTGTGAGCAAAATAAAAATGGAAATAAATAAAAAATAAACAATCCATATACAAACCTGTGTACTGTGTAAGGTGTAAAGCATGAGACAAAAATGTCACATTCAAAATTCAAATTTTAATCCTAATAAATATCAAGCATCAAGACTCAAGATTCAATTGGTAAAGATCGTTTCTCCCATTTCATTTTCATTCCTGGTTTCCAGTTTTTCCAGTTTTGAAACCGGGACCTGATGAGACCTAAATCCTGAATGTAACAAAGTC